>JXSR01S048667.1:0-13561 GCA_000969725.1 Ophiothrix spiculata
TGAAGATCACTTAGGGTGAACGCAGTATAGCCTGCTATAAAATATAGCCCAATATGCTGTTTGACAAAAGAACTTCACTAATAACTTCATGTTGTTAGCTCAAAGTAATACTTACGCTATTAAGATATGGTATTTAAACAGTCATCCGATATATCACTTGTCTCATTTTCGATATAGCCCTTAACGTCATGTAACTTTACTCTATCAGGTACACATTCACGGCCAAGATGATTTCTACATTGTACAAACTGACACGGTTATATCTATTCAATTGACCTACACATCCATTATATTATCAACATATTTTATATTCTCCCAGTTCTCTCTCTTTACTTGTAAGTTGAAGATTAATAGAGTTCAAATGTGGCCGTCCATCCCGAACGAGACGTGCTTCTCGATCATTCTTAATCAAATGAGTACTGTAATCATATGATATTTGTGTATTTCTTAGGGATTTATCTATTATTAATGGAATTAATAGAAAAAAAACGAGATTCATTTTCTGGGTTCAGGGTTTTTTCAGACAATTGACATCTATTTAGATACTGTTGAAATCATAAGTATTGCTTCCTTACTTTCTATGCACAAACCAAATTATAAAAATTCATCGGGTGACAATTGTGTTGCTTCCAATTCACATTTGTCAAGATGTATGAGAGCAAATTATGTTAGCAATCTTTCATTTTCCAGGTCTTAGATTCTTATTCACCGTCTTTATGTCAAATGGGTAAATTTTGTTTGATTCAAAAGTAATGCCGATTTGTTTTGTACAATCTATGAAAGTATGAAGTATTTGCAAACCCAATAGTCACTTTTAAAGGTGATAGGTTAAGGCTAGGTTAAGGCTATGCATTTATCATCTATATAGCTTTAAGGGTAGTCTGGTTGTATGTCAATGTTACAAACACATCTAAATCATTTTAACAATTGCATATTTTACACATCCGTTACATTATCAACATATTTTATATTCTCCCAGTTCTTTCTCTACTTGTATAGTAGATTTTAAAATTTTAAAAGAGTGGCACGTATTAGATAATCGCGTCAGTAAAGGTGACATATCTCAACTTTATATTACACTGATACATTAATTATTTGTTGGAAGAGAACTGTTGCTTTTCTCAAAGAATGTGAAGATTCATCTGAAACGAAGTTTATAGTTTTCACAATTGTTACATACGTCATTTGTGAAGGTGCTATACTGGTACTTTTTAAGGTTGAACATGAATAATACAAAATGCCTATATATTCATAGCATTTCATAATATACTAAAATGTTACGATGAAATTGAACTTAAAATATCAGAAACTATTTCCACAATTGGCCATTGGAAAACGTTATATAAAATTTGTAAAAAAAATAAACAAACCCTTTATCAGTGCCGTACGAAGCGGGGGTCCAGGGGGGGGGGCACTCGCTCCCCCTGGCTCGAAAAATCGGGACGCTGGCAGGACAAAAATTAAAATATCGGGACGATAGTTTACAACTTTTACCGTCCCGATATTACTGTCCCGCAAATTTTTAGTCAAAATAAGCCACTTTTGAAACAAATATCAAGTTTTTATATCGATTTTTAGCTGAAAATAGCAAAATATTTGCGCGCTACGCGAGCATTACAAACAAATTGACGGTATATACATCGGGACGAAACATGAATTTCGGGACTGTAAATGTGTTTGCCCCCCTTGGCTTACATACCTTCGTACGGCCCTGCCCTTTATATCTATTATGTCGGTCACCCATCTATTGAGATATTATCAGAGACACTGACTAGCCTTGAGCATTGTCGTTGCAATGATATGAGAAACTTTTAGCTTCAAACAACTCATGAATCTTAAGCGGATTGGTTACAATAAAAAGGTCGGTAAGTAAGCCAACCAGAAGGGATTTTTTAAAACTTCACAAGTCATTAAAATGGGGATATTCAATAAACGATACCACGGCAGGTCTCTGCATACAATTTATTGAATTAAAGTTTAGAAAAAGAGTAATAAAAGGCTTTTAATTCAGCGAGTAAGTTTCCGTAGTGTCTGAAGCAAAATAATAATCAATACAATAGCGAAATCTTTGCGTTTTATTTTAGGTTAAAATCCTTTGCATTCCTCGATTATATCAATTAATCAAATCAAGCTTGATAAGTGTGTTGGTCTCGTAAACGAACCCGTCTAAATGTGAGTATTGTGTTATGAACACCTTAATAAGGGTTTAAATTCTAAATATATTTTCGAACCGTGCTAATTATTTTCAAACTATAGTAGTTTTAAATATGAAAATAAAAGAGTACAAAAAGCTCATCACCTATTTTAAACTACTGAACTAAATTACCGGCCAAATTAAATATTTTGAACAAATTTAAATTATTAATGTACACTTCTTCAAGGCGTTGATGAAATCTTACCCTTTTAGGACAATTTTTATGACATATGTATAAAGCATTCATATAATAACACATATGTTATTTGATTGCAAAACAAATCAAGTAGCTCTTATAAAATAAGAACATTCTTCAAGATCAAGGGAATTGAATTGTCTCAGAAAACTTCTACACAAATTTAATGCATCAAAAAATTCAAGAATCTTAAACATGAAACTAAATAAAGTATTAATTCGCTGATTAAAGAATGAAGCTAAAATGAATGAACACAATCATTGTCTAGGTTTTCAAAATATAAAGATTTTTTGAAGGAAACACAGCAGTTATCATTTTTGTATAAGAATCGATATATATTTAACCATAAATAAAATGTCTAGGTTCCCATGAAGCATATTTTATAACAAGTGAAGTGTTACCGTATCAAGCTTCATACAGGTCGTTTTAGATTTTACCCACAGGGATAACGGATCATTTTACACAAAATCACCGTGCACAAGGACACTGTCTGTATAACATGTTGTTAGTGTTAAATGTAAAATATAAAATTCAGTACTTACATAAACTTAGTTAAACTTGTCCGTGAAAATATATATATATATATACATTAAAAATCTTAATCCTGATAGTTTACCTTTCAAAGGATTATAGACGTCAAAAAGATACTTTCTCTCGACTCTTTTTAATAGTAATATAAAGGCTGACTCTTCGAAACGGTTATTTTGACTCCAGAAAGGAGAAATTTCGACCATGATTGCACCTTTTTTAGTTAATGAGTATTATAAAGGGTCACAAAGACTTTCCAGTATACTCTTCACGGAAACAATGAAAATGATCATGTAAAATTGACTCTTCGGAGGACACCAAAACAGGAGAAATTCTTACCCCGATTCTTACCAGCACTGATTCTTACTCTATTTTATATTGAGAATTATAGATAGGTCACAAACACAAGCCTTATCAGTGGGAGATTCAGATTGATTCACATATATTTTATTTGCAATGTATCAAGGGAAACAAGAAAAAAAGGTCATTGAAGGCAGTGCAGAAGTGCAAAGGAAAGATGCCACAAAGCAGCAGACAAAACCTACTTATTTAGCAAATTAATGAAGTAGGGGATAGGACTGTTGGCAAATCTATCCGTCCGCGCAAAGTATCGGGAGAACTGTTCATACTTCTGCTACGGCAATCCTTTCTTCTGGGAGGAAGAAGACCACTGGTACGCACACTATTAGGCAGTGATTTGGCAAAATTCACACAGTGGGACTCCCTCCTAGATGAGAGGCAAATCAACGGTGTTCAAAGCATGACGGTAAGAAATGTAATTCTTGTGACCAAGGATAATCCAGAACCCTCTTCTGGATTCGCTCAATCAGGGAAGACTGTTTACCAGTTAGGGACGAGTGCCAGATAGAATCAGCATATTCCAGAAGAGGACGGATGTAACAAGTGTAAACAGCAACCAGTTCGTTCACATTTAACCCAAACCTTTTCAATTTGCGAAGCATAAATAGACGTTTAGCAGCATTTTTGCAAATGGTATCCACATGAAAGTCCCATTTAAGGTTGTCTTGGATATAGATACCAAGGATTTTGGCATGATGAACATAGCTGAGGGTGGAGGAACCAATTTTAAGATCAGTACATGGAGGAGGATATTTCATAAAACATATTTGCATAGCATGACATTTATCCGGGTTCAGTTTGAGTTGATTGACATTGGACCATAGCAGGAAGTCATCAAGATCAGCCTGGAGGTTAGTGCTCTCTCTATAATTGCGATTCTTATGTTACGCCGAAATCGCGTGATGGCCGAGATCACGTGATTTCGACAAACGCTTGCCGAGATCCCGTGATGACGGCATAACGTATGCCGAAATCACGTGATTTCGGCAAAATTTGTCTGCCGAGATCACGTGATTTTGGCAGGTATTTTTTTGCCGAAATCACGTTATTTCGACAAAATATTGCTTTTCCGCCGTGTACTTACTGTTTTAGTACAAAAGCGCATGCGTTTATCCAGCCTGCATTCAGAAAATTGTGAAATCATATTTGTTTATTTTGTTATGACGTATGATATGCTATATCACGGCTGTTCGGCATCGAAGTTTGGAGCGATCATGCATATACGGCATCAACACTGCCGAATTCGCGATACCATTCATGCCATTACGTATTTTATTAATATTCATGAGCATATTTTGATATTGCCGAAAACCCGTGATCGTGATGGCCGGCGATCGGAGGTAATTCAACAATGCAACAACATGATTTCACAATCTGTATCTGTATTCGGTAGTCGGCAGGGTAGATTATCTATCTACATTTCACCAACTTTGACGAGCGTAAACCAATTTCTAATAAATATACTGATTTAACGTCCATCCTATCAGATTCGAGGCCCCAAGATTCTAACTTGACGATAGACGACAGATTTTTATTTTTGGGCTTTTTGTTACCACAATGGTCACAAGCTGGATATAGCGCACGAATTGTTCGATATAAAACCGGAAATTGGTGATTCACCGATATCACGCGATTTCGGCATCCGCTCTGCCGAAATCGCGTGATGACATATATCATGCGATTTCGGCATAACACTCCGCAAGTGTCAGGTCGTGAAATCTCACGGTAAAAGATAGGAATTCAACTTCTTGAATCGATATCGTGACGTCAAAATGGAAAGATTTCTATAGCTGTGGCTGCTTTCAAGAGACTTTCGTCACACGTGGTGATTCCTTATAGTACAGTACAAAGGAGTACATTTAGCGGTGAGCACCGGAATAATGTCGCGATATCAGGTGTTTCTAAGGCTTGTGCAAAGACTCTCCGTTATGCTTTTTCCTATCTGCTAGAATTTCATATTCTTAAATTCTTTTTGCTGCCTCTTCAATGGTCGATTATTTTTTCTATTTCTGATAACTTTTATTTACCTACTTTTTAATAATCTTATTTGTCTAATATATCTGTGTTGTAATTTGAACACACATTTGTAAATGTTGGGTTGGCTATATTAGTAATGACACCTGAATTATTACTTATATGTACTTTGACACAGGAGAGCTATTCAATTTTAATCCGTAGTTAGTTTCTGAACATCTGAGAAATTAAAGACGATTAAGATATATCAAGCTACTTAATTTAAAAACTCAAACTGTCTATTGCTGCATGTCATTTAATACATCTTTAGTAGATTGTATAAGTATCTCGATGGTTGCATACACGTAAAATTAAGAAAACACTCAATTCATAATTAAGTCGCTAATATCTAAAGCGCTTGTGGGAAGACAAAGGCAAAAAGCAAAATGTGAAGGAAAAAAATAATTTAAGTATAAAGTCATTCAACCAATAAAAATTTGTGTTTTACAATGTTTCCTATCTAAAGGCAGTGAATGTTCAGCAGTTCAATTCCGCATTCAAATTCGTTCTTTGTCAATGTGGGGTTTCGATTTCTCTTGTACTTTATCATATTACGCTCTGCTGTAAATTGATAAATACATTTAAAGTGAAGTGACAGAATACAGGAAATATTTGCGAGGTGATTTCCATATTAAATAATTGTAAGTTGATGACATAACCAACAAATTTAAAATGCATTGATATTCTTCTGCTCGCTCTTAACAGATTTCATATTGACTGTCTCGTCTATACAGCACTGCGTCTATAGCTGGAATATGAAATGCCGGAAAGCATTCCTTGTCAGTTTCATGGAAAACAAACCTTGTAATCTTGTAACTTCGTGTCCTCGGGTAATCAGTATTGAATCTCACGCGTATTTGAACTTTATAAATGTGTCTTCTTGACAGTGGCCGACTCATTCGATGCAGTTTAGTTTACATGTGTTCATTGCTTGTTTATGAAGACAATATGACAGGCTGACTGAGGGGCCACTAAGGTCAAATAAATTGTTGTCAAGGTGTTATAGCATCACACGCTAACTTTTACGATACTTAAATACTAGTAAGTTACGAATCACTTACATTAGGTTTGTTCGGACGATAATACAAGAGAACAATATTCATTAATCGCTGCTAACTTCATTTGGCAACTTTTACCTTTGTATAACAACATCTAAAGATTCTAGTTGTCAATTAGGTTTTAATAGCAGGTTTTTTTTTTGTGAATGGGACATGATATGTGGAATTTTTGATATTGGCTAGTATAAAAGCGAATGTAATTTGAGATATATAACAGTTGAAAACGGTTGCTAGCCTGCTAGCCAGATATCAACTAAATTAGTAATGTAACACGTTGCAAAATTCCGAAGAGTAAACTTTGAAAGGTGTTGAAGAATTATTTACCAATATTGATACTTAAATTAATTTCGAAACAGATGGCTTCCTTCAGAGTTTCATACTTAATCCTGACTTTTTATGGAAATTTCCATATACTGAAGAGCATTTTTTGGCTCATACACAAAATATATCTGATACACAAGAAAATTTACGGTAGTCCACAGAATTGAAGATACCAGTTATGGTAATACTGTGTATACTATTTTATTATTATTTATAACTGATTCTGGAAAATGGATGTGGTAAATTGTACTCTTATAAAACCAATTATTAATTTAGAGATGTTTAGGGTAAAATACACTCTTATTACACTGATAGTATCCAAAATTCACTAAGTAATATTCTTTTTGAGTTAGTTCCTTTAGTTAATGCAGTCTACTTTTTGAAGGACCCATGATTAAAAGAAATTTGCAGATGAGGCACATTCTATGATTTTTTCTTAACTTAATACACTTTTGAAGATCTCAAGCACGATTTTTAAGATAAAAAACAAAGTAGCTAACATGAGGTGGAGAGTATGCACAGACAAACTTATAGATCGGATTTTTGATGACTGAAAAATATGGAATTCACTTAGATTTAACAGCACAAAATTAAATATCATATTAGCGATTTAGTTAGTTGTTATGAAATACACAATTCAAAAATGAGAAGTCTCCTTAGTTTATGGTATAAATCCATTGATGATATTATTAACTTCCTGGTGTCACCTGGTGTCAGCATATTCCAAACCTGAAATTGCTATTGATCTTTCTTAAAATGTGTTACATGTAATGTCATTTAATAGCAGGTTGCATTGCATGTAAAGGATTAACGAGTTAGATACATACGTGTTTTGGAATAGAATAGTATATTGTTCTGCGCGTGACTTGTGATAAAGGAGGTCTAAATGCATAGTTCGATTAATAGACCCTTGTTTTTTCGGGTGACACAAACCAACATAACTAACAAGTCCAGTAATCTAGAAAGCCACTTTACTACCTACCCCGAAAGGGGCGGTTAGTCTGCCATGCAATCAGTCTGCTATGTAGAATTCTGGCTTTCTAGTAAAGTGGTATGATGTGATAGTGGATTTATAGTGTGGATAGTAACAAAGAAAAAATCAAGGTCCTAGGATCGGACTATAAGTGCATGTATTAAGCAAAGCAGAAAGTTAAGAATGACTTGTAATAGAGAATAACGTTGTTCATTTTATTTTTTCTAGCATTTATTTTATCTTATTTAAGTTTAGTTTAGTTATGTAGGATGGAACCAAGTAAATGAAACCTGCAACGCTCATATGAATAACCATTATTTCTTTTGCTAAAAAAGATTCAGGAATATAAATATTACAACATCCTACATGGTTAAAATGACCCAGAATTGCATAGCCATCACTCCTCGAGTATGGAGGAACGTGTAGAGTCTCTTATACCATACAGAACTTGAATCAGTCCATATTAACAATAATGACAACCAGACATATCCTACAGGTAATTTTGATGATAAAAGTATAGTTTGGTAGAGTTTAAGGCAAGTTAAGTCTCTATATTTAAAACAATGAAACACTAATTCCCAAATGCACAATAAAAGCAACAACAATTTGCCCCATGTTATTGTTATTATTTTGTTTGTTATGAAGAAAAACTGTACATATGTCGTTGATGCAGTCTTGCTCTTTGAAGAATATTGTTTAAGAAAACATAGAACGTATATTCATTTGTATCCAGTAAGAATGTTCGAAAGGCGTTCTTAAAATAATTTATTATAACAGACCATAAAATCAGTATAGTAAATTCTTATACTTACACATATACCGTTTTCTGGAAGATTATAAAGTTCACTTATACCTCACAAATTATACCAAGAAGGTTTAATATGGAAATCATGTATAACATAGAATTGAAACTTGGTTTTTTTTAAGATAACAATTGCATTGTCTATCACTCTAAAAATTATTTTACTCTTTGTTGAGTAAAAAGGTCACAGCTCATTGTTGAATAAAATCTTACTCAACATTGAGTAAAGTTTACCCAACGTTTTGTAAAGTTTATCCAACGTTGAGTAAAATTTTACGCAACAAAATGAGCTGTGACCGTTGAGCAAGTTTTGAGTAAGATAATTTGAAGAGTGTATCATTTAAAAATATAATCACATTTTGAATGATGTTCATAAATAACAAAAACGAGATAGAAAACACAAGAACTTCAAGATATTTGAAGAAAACAAACAACGTTAACTTTATTGATTGAGAGATCAAGGGTTGACCATAAGCCCATGGGATAAGATTAAAACTAGGTTACTGTAAAGCACACTTTCTTTCATCCATAATATTGTCTTTATTTTACTGTTATGGTATTAAGTGTTTTAAAGGGGCATTGGACAAAATTTTGAAATTTTGTTTGTAGATGATTTACACATCCTATGTTAGAAAATAACAGTCAATACCAGATATCGCGACATTTTTGATCAAAACCTTCTAAAAAGTCAAAAATTTGCATTTTATTTTATTTTGTTGATTTTGGGTATGAGGGTAATCTTTAAACGTATTTATTGATGCTATACAGTGAGAAAGAGCAAAAGATTTGATTGTAAAACATTCCTTTCACATCATAGATTGCAGAAAATTCAAAAGAAATTTGGAATTTTTATCAAATCTCCTGAAAGGACCAATTCTAGAAATTCAACTATAGAGGGCAGTATTTATCGTTGTCGACAACGATAATTAAAAATAAGAGAATATCTAAATATTTTGATATATAGGGTTTGAATTTGACAATGAAACTTTGCATGCTGTCATTATTACCACTAACACTTCCAATGGTGCAAAAATCTCAAAATGTTTGGGGAAAAGTTTGGGGATGAGGCTGAACTTGTCCAATGCCCCTTTAAGCTTAATGCAGGTGGTTATAGATTTTACCCGCAGGGATAACGGGCAAATTTGCACAAAATCGTTGCGCAGAAAACTCTGTCTGCATAATCGCATAACATATTAAGTGTTTTGTGTATCTGAAAAAAATATGAATAGGACATAATTATGTGCTTGAAAATGAATATGTCTCCCAAATACTCCACTTCTAACCTCTATGAAACATCTTAGGCTTAAACATTGTTCATGACATTGTCTGCACCTATTACGAACGCCTAGAAATATAGCAAAAGTTTAATGTTGGTTCTAATAATGTCAAGAATTAACATTTTTCTGATTTAATTTAAACAAACATGTCATATTCTTATTAATACAAAGATTGGTATGACAGTAAGAAACTTTAGTAAACAATTTTGCATTAATTGCTTTACATAATTGGATTTAGAAACTCGGTATTGATATTGAAATTGGTCATACTTAAGTGTTGTTTTTAAGGTATGGTATTAGTTTATTGCTTTAGGTACGGTATTAGTTTATTGTTTTAGGTACATATATATATTTGTAAATAATAAACGAGTTTTAGATGCTTATAAGCTATTAAATCGGTTCACGATCACGACATGAAGTCATTTCTAAACATATGTGATATACTTCATCTAATATGTTTTTATTAGAGTATGGATACAATAATTTTAGACCACTCGTCTGGTCTCACCGCCAGAACCTTGTGAAATAAAACAGTCCCTGCAGGCTATATGTTTTCATACAACTGCATTCTACACCATTAAGTGCATTAAACACTCCTGAAGAAATTTGATTTCCACATCATCCTCAAAATGTTATACTAGATACATATCGAACAAGACCGAGGAGAAAACATGAAACTTAGTAATATGAGTTTAAGATATAAAATATAAAAGCGGGAAAATATATAAAGTATAAACGGCGGGAAAATGTTAGTCATTACAGGATTTCAGAATCAAAAAGGAGGTTATGTATCAACTTTACCACAATTTAATGTATTATCTAATATATTCCTACCGATATTTGTTAATTCAAAAGAATACATTTTAGTACACATGATGTGCATAATGTTGTAGACGCTGATTTTATTGGTGTCCTTGTTCTTCGTATAGGCCTCAAAAATGAACAACGCCCCGAGCATGAATTATAAGGGCCTCAATTCAAATACAACGTATATATGTGTTTCTTGATTGCACTTGAATATGTCGCAACAGTCCACTTAACACGTGGTATACGTCCTGTCTGAGCCCTCAAGATAAAACATTTCAGGTCATTGTATGTACCATACCATAACCCTGCTAGTTATTACATTTTAATATCGCAATTCATTTGTGTCTAGTCCTTTGTAAATGGCCAAAGCAAAGTCAGAGATTACGCCTCTAGGATTTTGAAAATAATAATGTTTGCATTTCATTCTTTTACATTACCATTTTAGGTATCATTTATAAAAATACTCCAGGCTAGAGTTATTTTTGTAGAAACATCTTTCTTAATAAATGTTTTTTCAGGTGACACGATGCTATATCAGCAGTACCGTCTGGCTACAAAAAACAATTTTGATGGTTATGAAAATATGCAATTAATGAGAGCACTTCCGGGAGTGACGACCATTATGAACAAGTTTTTCTTACAGCTCTGGTGACTGACGTCATGGTGGCTGATAGAAGATATTCCAGGGAAGGTGTAACAATTAAATGACATCACAATAATTCGAAAAAAGGTAACAGATTTTGTTTAGATTTCATCTATAGATTATATTTTAATGTGAAAGTTGAGGTAAAAACATGCCAAAAAAGTATACTAACTGTACATATGTCATATGGTAAAATCCTAAGTTTGAACACGTTATTTTATTTATCCGAAGTATTAAGAAGGACTTTTGAACACAAATTCGAAATCAAAGTTGGAAATTAGAGCATAGTACTGCAAAGTAACCTCTGTGTCTTCTCGGACATTATTGCAGATCACACTTCAGGCAAATTTTCATGAAATGATTCAACATACGTGTTGAAAATATGCCAAATATGCCTTTGTGAATTTCATCAAAAAGCTAAAAACACTTTAATGCATATCAATTTCCAATTTTAACCAAACCATCGATTGGAATAGCAGAGAAAATAACAGTTTGCAAAAATGGTAAAAAAGAGCGAAGATTATAGAGATGATTTTCAAGTATACACTCCCTTTTACTATATTAAAAATGAATCAATATTTACTCATAGTCACAACTTTCCTTTAGTGTACATGTATTGTACAGTAAGTAAAAGTGCAATAAATGTGGTAAACAGTGGTAAGCTGTATTTTTAGTCTCATATACCATTGTTTTTACTCCTATTGATGTTGATGTTAAAATATTTTTTATTTAAACAATTGAGGAGAAAATGCTTATCATGCATTGGATATTATAATAGATTACTTCTTCCTTGTACTGTGTGATAAACATCTTTTGAAAAAAGATATTTTTTATAGAGATAAGATAAGAAGGAGCCACATTCCCCTCAGACACCCCCTTCACATGTTTTGTTCCCTGTTCAATACAAGTCCTTTGCCTACATTTGATGGGAAGAAGTGCTAACTGGACGCATCAGCTAGCAAAAACTGTGCACCAAAAGTCTTTACAAATTCCAAAATTTTCTAACTACCGAGGGGGCACATCCCCCTCAGACACCCCCTCCAAATAGTGTTTTGAAATTCCATTTTTTTTTTCAATTCTTAGAGGACACATGCTCCTCAGGCACCCCTACACTAGCCTACCCTACACATGAGGCATCAAGTAGCAAAATCTATGCACCAAGAGTGATTTGTGTTTTAAAATTATCTAACTCCCGAAGGGACGCATCCACCTCAGACACCCCCTTTGCATGTGTTGTAGGAGAAATTAGCGATACTCTATTTTCGTTATCGGCAAAATACTTGGGCTTGTCGGAAAAAATACCTCCGCCACACCCCTAAAGACCAAGGTCTGTGAACGCCCCTGACCTAAGTACCCCCCTACCGGATTTTTTTCAAACACTGATATCATCATCATGTTCAGGGTGAATAAAAATGTTTACTTTTATTATGCAAGAAGTTTGAGAGTTAGAATATAAAGGTCTACAAAACCTTAACATTTAAGTGATCAAGGGGGGGGGGGGGTTCTTAGGGGCCCTACCACAGGTTTTCGCGCTACCCGAAAAAAAATTACATCGCTGCTCCATGTAATTGTCAAACTTAACGCAGCGGGTCCCTCAGTGGGAAAAAAATTCAAATCGACGCAGTCGTTTTCGTGCTAATTAGCATAAAGTGATTTTTCGAGGGCGCTGTTCAAATTTGTTTTGTAAATTTGTTCTAATTTTATTTTCGCAATGCAATTGTAGTTGCAATGTGCAAATTTGAGCAAAATTTCACGCGAAAATTCCTTCGGGAACACGGTTTTTGGAATTTTGGCGGGAACATTTTTGACACGACACAAAAAATGGTTTTGGGACGCCATTTTGAAACGGTTCATCCGATTTTCAATTTTTTTTCTGTATTTTGGTTCTTATTACATGTTTTATCATTGATCAGACTTTCAACGTAAAATTCATACCGGAAGGATGTTTTTTTTTAAGGGGGCCTAGGAAACCCCCCCCCCCCCATGTAGGCTAGTAAATCTGTTGATTTGACGTAGACAAAATTGCAACACAAGATGTTTTGGTTTAAAATAACTGTTGATGACATCCCAAACAACATATTCAAAATGTAGGAAAATGTACGCTTGTCAAAATTAAAACAAAATGGCTGCCAAAACACGGAGTGAAATTTAAAAATTGATCCAATCTTGTTCAAAACCTGACGAACATGTTCCTCTCATCACAAGAAAGCAGAAAAAGTATTCTTTTACCTATGTCTGAAATATGGTTCTGGAGTTATAGTCAAAAATGTGAAAGGTCATATCAGAGGTCACGAATTTGGCCCTATGGGAGTCCAAAATTTCAAAATTGTCCGATTTTGTTCAAACTGGTCTCAAACTATTCCTCTTGCAAAACTGTCTGCACAAAGTA
>JXSR01S048668.1:142953-155474 GCA_000969725.1 Ophiothrix spiculata
CCCTCCCCCGCCTCTTGGTGCCGCCACTGAATCTACTTCTCGAGTGTATACATTATGAATTTGATTAGTTTGCTGATGCACAGAACACTTCTGGAAATGATGGGTTGACACTTGACTTGCACTGAATTCTGGATTTTGACCACCCTCAATAAATACTTTAGCCGTAGATCATCTCATTGTCTATGGCGAAGTCCACATATAGACTTAACTCGCCTAATACCATTACACTTTCCGATCATTTAGTGACCCAGGGATGAGCTTGCAAAACAAAAAATGTCTGCGCCCGTCGAACCAGTGGGTGCCGCTTCTGCGGCCGCCCCTCCACAACTGACGGAGAGGAGGAATAGAAAATTCAGCCAGGCTGTGAAATCGGGATCAACAATCGACATTTTAATGAGCATGGGATTTCCGAAATTACGAGTGTAAGTTTTAATATAATAAATGACAATTTGCCAGTTACAGTTTTGATTCGCCTGGTAATGAATCCGATGAACCACAAAAATGGACCGTGGGATATTTTCATTTTTTATCGCTTCCGTTCATGATTGCTGACGAAAACGTTTCAGACTTTAACAAGGATATTTTATGTACATGTATATTGCACTAAATAGTCAGAATTGGTTGATTTGCGGGGAATTAAACGTCGAGAAATTCCCTCATTTTCGCCGCTGATGATGGGGTGTATATACCACTGTGTGTACTCCATACTGTAACCCGGAAGTGAGTCTACTCATCCGAGCAGCTTCATAGCTACACAGTACACACAACATTTGATGTGTGAAGTTCATGCATTTGATGAATTGTTGATCAGCTGGTGGGTGCAAATTAAATGTTGAGGTCAATATTGGTCAATGCATGATGGGTTGATAGGAATGCAGGCTAAAATGTTGGGCTTGTTTCCAGTACTAAACATTTCTCATTTCTATGAGAGCGAATTGCTGAATTTGGCTTGTATGTCAATGTCATTCTTGTTTACAGAATGTTGTATATTTTCTATATTAAAGGGGCAATTCATGATCCACTTTTAATCCTCAAGGTTACGTCTATAAAAATTGATTTTTTTAGCTACTAATCCTTGACTGGTAGGCCTATATGTTACGATTCCAAAACCATTCTTTCAAATGTGCTTGTATGTATCATTTTCTAATTATTGTCAGGCCCCGACAGTAATTACATTTTTTTCAAAACACTGAAAAGCTTCTAACTTTAAAACAAATTGTCGGTATCATGTGAAATTTTCAGTATATATTTACGTTGTGCTATTCTCGTTATTTAGCTAAAAGGAGGCAAGGTTGTTGTCACATCAGAATCATGAATTGCACCCTAGTCCCTTAAATCAGGCCTGAAAATGTCTTTTACTACAATTATACAGACTGAAGCTCAACCTACTCCTAACTATGAGTTTTCCTAATGTCAAATGTGTAGGAATGAATTGTCTTCAATGTAAGCTCAACCTCATGATCTCGTATCATATGAAAGACTGTGGTTATAGGCCTATTGCTGGTCATTGACATAGCAAAGTCTGATAGCTCATTACTTTACAAATCAATCTTAAAAAAATCACCTTGTTTAGGCTTTTGCCAAGGAAACCCAACTTGGTACTTGGTACCAAGTAAGCTAAAGGAAGTAATTATCTTCAACAGGTCTCCAAGATGTTTTTTAAAATTCAGTTTTGAATGCAGGAGGAAGACCAGAGTACCCGGAGAAAAACCTGCGGACGCGAGCATGGACTGAAAACCAAATGCATATAAAGCGCAGGGTGCTGGACCCCAGATAGCAAAGCTTAGTTGGACCAACTTTGGGCCAATGTCGACAGTTACGTTGGGCCAATGTACACAAAATGGTATAGGGCCCATGTCCTTTTGTCCATCGGGCCATCGTCATTCCTATATTGGCATTCTGACGGTTGGCTGAACATTGGGCCAATGAAAAGCCAATGTGTTACAAAATCATACAGATAGCAAAGTTTAGTTGGGCCAATGTTAGCCGATTATGTTGGGCCAACATTGGCAAATGATATCGGGCCTGTGATTTTTACCAAGTGGATTTCTCCCACTCAGATAAGAAGTAGTACCCTCCACAATGATGGGAGGACACGCCAAGTATGTCTTGCTTTGCTGCCTTGTTTAAAATAGCACAGGCATTATAAGAACACAAGTATACCATATGTTCAAATACTACATGAGGTCACTACTGAAATGTACATAATTTCTGTGGTGTCTTGGTTCAATTTGTTTGCATATTTCACTTCAAAACCTTGAACTCAAGTTCATGTATTTGTAGAAAATATAAATTGAGGTAGAAACTAGCGTAAAATAGCTTAATTTGGATGAAATTAACCCAAACTAGAAATTTATCTGGCCAAATAAGATCGGTCTATTATCTCCACCCACATTCTATTACGTCATGAACGTCGGTCTAATGTCGGTTTACCACCCATCTGCCAACCTATTTACATGATGTTTATCCAACGTTGACCCAACATCGGCTCTGCGACCGCGATCGTGCCGACCATTGCCAATGTTGGCCCAACCATGCTTTGCTATCTGGGGACTCGAATCCGGGACTAGTTCCTAACTATGGGTTTTCCCAATGTCACTTAAGATGGAGGCCATCGGTCCCGATGTATCCGGGACCCAATGTGGTGCAATGTGAGGGAACTATATAGGCCTACTGCTGCGCCAACAACCTCCTACTCTGAAAAGTGAAAATGAAACAACCACTACACAGGCAATTGCGAAATAGCAAAATATGATTTGATGTACATGGGCCCTGTCACTGACAAACCTCTTAGCAACTTGATTTGGTGACAGAGATTTGGCAAATTATCCCACTGACTGCCACTTACAATACAAGTATAGTTAAATGATAGCATTCCCCTTTATAATGCACATTTTGCGAGGGGTAATAAAATGTACATGACGTATCTGTTGCAGCACAAGCGTGACATATATGGCTTTTTTGACATTATGCAATGTATGCTTGCAACTTTTTACTTTAAAAAACCATTTTTATTTTCCAAATATATTAAACACCAAAATCAGTCTGATTGAACACATTTTGGTATTATTTCTACACTTTCTTGACCATTTGAAAAATGATAATGTATCTGTTTGCATTATTGGCGACATGCAATCAAAAAGCTCTTGTATTTGCTCATGAGTTCAGTACTTGACAAAATTCTCCTCAAAATTCCGAACAAGAGCGTAATTTTTTTTTTTTTACGACGGGAATTCATAACAATTGGTAGATTTTAACGGGTTCGCCGTCGGACAAGTTTTGAACTGTCAAGCTTTCGTCAGGAGTAGCTCTGACTTCTTCAGGACAAATATTATTATAAAGACATGTGGGCTGTCACTTCCCACTGATGACTCGCATGAGCCATTCACTGAAGGCTGCCCCTTGCCAACAGTGTTAAAAAGAGCGTAATGTCCGTAACGTTTTTTTGTGTTATGTCCGTATTCAGTAAAACTGAGGTGCTAGCTTTCAACAAACGGTGAACATATTTTGAAAGAATATACTCATTGATATTTTGCACTCAAATCAAGTTGATCTCACAAGAGAATTCACAGAGTTGGACCAAGATGTGTCAATTAGAAAAAAGTATCTGTTTTTAGTGTAATGGCTGTAACACAAAGTTTGCACACTTAATGGGGGTGTGCAATTTTTGAAAACTTGATATCGTTTTAAGTGTTGACAAGTAAATTAGCAAATAATATTTGGTAAGTGTCTTTCTGTATGTGTGTGCCCAGGGTGATTTCAAAAGAAAAAAGAACACTCCCAATGTGATGTCTAATAATATTTGTTAAGTGGCCCCATGTCATAAGGTGGGGCCCAAATGAGTTACATGGTCAGAATTGACCAAAATAGTATTTTTGGATATGTTATAGGTAATGACCCCCTCTATTCATTTATGGAAGTTTCGAGCCAAATATATCTCTCGTTACGGCAAAACGGGCAAATTAATGTTTGATTAGTCCATAGACGGCAATGTAAACTAGAATTTTCAAATGTGTTTTTCTCAATTCGGACTTGCTGTTCTAAAAAGAGCATAAAATTTGAATGGTTCATTGTATCAGACTGAAAGTTTCAGGGTTTATTAACACCATAACAATACACAAATTATGCTGTAAAAAGTAGTATGAAGCGCTTTTATATGCATGTTAATTACATTTTAATTAATATCGTAATTTATGCAAAATAATTATTAAGAAGTTACTGAACGATGTTATATAGTTCATCCATTTGGAACCCTATATTACCAAACTAGTCACCATTTGCAAGTTTATATCAACTGAATATGATTGAAAACTGTTATGAAACAAAAAACATACTTTCAACATTGTAATTCCTTAATTAGGTAAGTGTCGTCAGATGCTAACGATTTAAACAATTTTGATATTGAATCAATTAACTCCAATATTTAGCTAAAACCATGTATCTGCATCATCAAAATGCTTTTTTTTTAAATAAACAAGTGATATTTCACACTGAAAAGCTCAATAAATATGCCTTGGATCAATTCTTTCTATATTTCTGTATATGGGGATTTGTAGAGCATCTCTACAACCAAAATTATATTATCGATCAGCAATATTTTCCTGCTTAAAAATGGTAAATTATGATCAATAAACAAATTTTAAGACAACAAGGTAAAGTAAATATAAGTTAATATGGAGAAATTTGTATTTGTTATATTTTTATCTTTAAAATGAGCTATTAATGGCCTTTATGACAAGGGACTGCAATGATACAACAATTTAATTGAGTCAACTCGTCGAAAATGTCAATTTTCCTATATTAATACACTATACCCCACCACCTGCTCCCCACCACCTGCTCCGCCACCCCTGATTTTCCAAATATAAAGTGCAGTAATTTTTTTATTTCAATTTGTATTTCAATGAAACTTAGCCCAACTATAGCTTCATGTTTTAGCTTTAAAATGAGGTATAAACCAGCTTAATAGGTCAAGGGGTTTTGGAGTTAGAGTATTTTATTCATGGCACCGTCTGAAAAAATGTAACACCGCCACCTTTTTTGGGTGCCCACCTTATGACTTGCGACCAAGTGTTTTTCTGTATGTGTGTGCCCAGGGTGATTTTAAAAGAAAAAAGAACACTCCCAATGTGATGTCTGTAACGGTGGAATTGACCAATTTGGAGTTGGGGTATTTTATGCCTTATGCGGCAGCGGTGGGATTTATAAGATTAGGAAGCATTCATATTTTATACTTTGTTGGAGGTGAGTGGAGAATTTTAAGGGAGGTCATACAAGTTTTGTACCATAAAAAGTGGGGTTGAGGCAGTACTGGGTTGAGGGGGTTAAAAGAGTTTTGACCCCAGGTTTTGAACCCTTTGGCATAAAAGTTTTGGAATGTTCCCTTTAAAGTTACATGGTCGATTTTTCAAATGTTAGTTAATTCACTGTCATAAGAAAGATCACACTTTTATAAGATGCTTCAATTTCAAATTGCAGTCAAATTGGAACAACTGTTTTGATTGATGAGCAATTTTGTATTTTCCATTTGCCTATAATAGGCCTACTAGATGTTTTTATGGTTACCATCAAGCTTGGTTACCATAAATATAATAAGTTTAACACATTTTCACTTATAATTCCGAAACGCAACACATTTCAGCCATAACATTTCACATGGGCAATGAGAAAATATGAGGAATATTTTAGTACCAAAATCTCAGAAATGCTGACCCAATGGGACGAGGCTCCTTTAATACAGCTGATTTGAAACTAGCAGTGCTGGATTTGTGTTTAAAGAAACCGCTTTCCTAATTTCCTACTTTTAAAATAATTTAGCAAAATTATAGGTTTGGTGAAAGTAGAGGGGGTCAGAAAACTTGTGTTTCCCACAAAAGGGAAGGTTGTAAAAGATTTAAAATTGTGAAAAGGGGTTGGGTAGTGTGGTCAAAACAGAAGTAACAACGGAAGACAAACATTTTCCCACCCACCCCCCTAAAGTATTTATGACCACTCCCTTACTGTCATCAAATTGGGTGTCACAGGTAGTGCAGTGATTAGTGATCTCGCCTTACACGCAATGGGACTGGGTTCGATCCCGAGGGAGGGCTGCCTTGCTTGAATGGAATCTTTACAAAGATGTTTGTCTGACTTGATGGGAGCATTGGGTCAGATATTCAAACTTCTCTGAAGTATTTAGAGTTTGGTAATATCTAACCCTTACCCCACTGAATCTCACAATATCCCATTCCACAAAGTTAAGAAATTCGCCTAAGTCCAAATACGTCATAGACCCGAGTTAGCTATGATCACAAAATCGCTGCCATGGCAGCGCCTGCTCAGTGGCTTGACATAGTGATAATTGGACCGGGAAGCGGGGGTCCCGGGTTCGAATCCAGGGGGAAACCCGTGATTTTTGACTTGCAAATTTCCGAGGAGGTAGTTTTTAAACGAAGAAGTGGTCAAAAGTGTTAGGGTTAGTGAGAGATCGTCATATTTCGGGAGCCGTCGGTCCCATGTACATGTAATCGCAGCCAGTATCATAAAGAGGGAATTCTACCCCTGATTGTTCCCAACCCATTTCGGTCAAAATCTGGACTTCACAATCTGCCGCCTGTGTATATTTGAAGAGGGTAGGTAGCTAAGATCAGTGACCTAGCACTGCTTTCCACATGGGCCCTATGTAAATACTCACTCAGTGAGGTCTGCACAATAATTGGAAGAAATACGAAAGAAAATGGAAGAAATAAGAAAGAGATGCTACAGCCAGATTTTCCCAAAAATGAAATTTCTCAGCTTATGCTGAGTTTTGAATCAATGGGGCAAACTACACGAGAGCTCGGAATGTACATCCATGTAGATTCCTGGAATGTACATCCATGTACATTCAACAAAATACATTCGTGCACCTTACACAATGCGTGTGCGTGCGGGTTAACATGTGACTTGCAGGTGACTTGGTAGTACGCGTAGGTATAACGCGTAGGCGCAAACACACACGCGCAGTTGAATACGCAGCGTGAATCCACATCTGGGTGACTCGTCATCGTGTAGACACAATCTCTACTCCAGGAATGTACATCGATGTACATGGATGTACATTCCGAACTGTCGTGTAGTTTGCCCCAATATCAGTGTGCAGGACTATTACTGTACATATCATCCAAGCTTCTTGAATGTGCTTAAAGAGGCCGATGGCAATTTCTAATGAGTACCGGCAATTAAATATGTACAATTAATGAGATGAGCAGGCTGGGAATAGATGGGGATGAATAATTCTGAAAGCTAGATCAATAGTTTCATGTGCTGCTTTTTATTTTTACAAAACATGCTGAAATGCAAATCCGCATATAGCTTACTGATTCAGCCATACACCATTTATTTTTTTTTTGTACGGGTATGTGCCTGCTGTACTTTGAAAAACTGACAATCTTTATACCTATTTTTGGCTCAAAAACCCACCCATCAATATACCAATTGTGATGAAATTTGTACTTTGGTTTCTCAAATTAAAAAAAACCCAATAAACCAAATAAATGTATTTATTTATTTATTTATTTATTTATTATTTATTGTTTTGTCTGGTTACTAATCTCAGTGATAACTGTTGTCACTTTAGTCAAAAAATACAAGTAAATAAGAACGAAATTTAATAAGTACAATACCCATCAATTTGAGAAACCAAAGTACAAATTTTGTCAAAATCTTAATTTTTAAATAGTTAAAAAAAACTTTGGTACGGTATGAAATGGTACTGCACGTATGGTGTATGGCTGTGTCAGTAAGCTATATGCGGATTTGCATTTCGGCATGTTTTGTTAAAATAAAAACAGCACATGAAACTATTGATCTAGCTTTCAGAATTATATAAAAATATAAAAGTGACATGAATACATAAATTAAATGTAGTCTGAACCCTGAAGGTCATAGAGAAAAAGTGAATTTCCTGAAGATTGCACATGCTATGAAACTCAGAGTAACAACACTGGTTTATGAGAGGCGATGCTATGTAAGTTATGAAATTCCATTTAATGCACAAAACAAGAAGTCAAAAACTAAACAAAATAAAAATAACCTTATGAATCATTGAAAATAAATAAATTCAAAATGTACAGTCTTAATTTCACTGATGGTTTCGAACAGGATTTAAAAAAAAAATGCCCTCAAATTAAGAAATCATGTAGCTAAAATAAGCTTTGACATCAAGAGACTTAAATATGAATTTTGTTTAACAGATGATTACCTATTGCTTGGGATAAAGTGACAAAATTAAACCATTAAATTAAACTCATTTCCTCCCTTGTAATATCTAATTTGTCTCAATTATAGATTTGACTCAATAGCCATGTTCAGATGAGGGGTAACATGTAGAATCAAGCTTAGCGCTAGGCTGCATTTCTGAGTCCCGGACTCACCAAAATGCATCCCGGACTCATCAAATTTTGAGTTTTGTTGTATTTTATACATGCTTTTAAAGTTTTACAGGACTCCCAAGATTTTGGACCTGGTGTAGCTCTTGCTCAGAGCTGTCCACTACCCTCTGGAGTACAATCAAAAGTTCGCCCAGCTGCCTGGGCTAATTGCTGGGTCCGTGGGAGGGGCGATCAGTGGGAACGGTACTAGTTCTAACCTGGTGCTACCCTTGTGTAGAATATGTGTGAACTTTGAAATTCTGCAGCATTTTCTTAATTCTATGGTTGTCAATATTGATCTTTTACCTTGACAAAACATTTTTTATATATAATATAGCCAATCAGAGAGCAAGAATTCATAGTTAGGCATATGGGGCGGGGGGGGGGGGATCAACTTAGGACAGTGGTATATCCCTTGCTTTGCATCATTGAGTTTGGGGTTCCATTACCGGTCTAGCTCTGTACATTGTGTTCGCGCATTTGGTTTTCAGTCCATGTTCGCTTCCATAGGTTCTTCTCTTGGTACTCTGGTCTTTCCCCCGCAGCCCTGCATCTAAAAAATGTCACTTATTAATTCCATCATTGACTTCCTGGTAGAGCCTTTTTTTCCCTTGTGCGAATGCTGCAAGTTGCAGCTCCACACTCCATGCTAGGCTACAATGTATAAACACCAGCTGAGCTCTACTGCCACTATTAAAATATTGACTTTTACCCAACTGCAGTACTAGTCAAGTTTACACTTAAGTCTGAACAGGGCTAATATCAGAAGAGTTAAGATCAACCTTGGTTGTCATGTGACCTGTCAGAAGTCAAAAGTGGTCGGTTCAAAATGTTTTGTACTTACACTTTTTATTTGTAAATTTAAATGATTATGTTTGTCAACATAACCATCCCAACAATTGCGATCTGGTTCAAATAATAATGGCGCGCACCATTGATCGAATGTATCAGCACGCACCATACCTTTTCACTAATTTATTTTGTTTTCTGTAAGTATAATGTAATGACATGAATCACCTCGGGTCTGGAGATAAATGACACCCTTTTTTCAAAACATATTAGCATGATAATGCTAACTTTTGCTTTGTTTTGAGTTCAGGAGTCATGAAACTACAACACCATTTCTTGTCCACAGACTTACGGCAAATTTCGGGGGGGGGGGGGGCACTCCCATATATTGGCACGCATCATGCTCCTGTCGATAGACCCCTTTTTTTGCTCCGCTCTCACCCAATGACCCCCTTTTTCACTGAGCTGTCACCAAATGACATATTATTTTGAAAGTCAACCTTTTTTATTGTGACTCTCATCCATTGCCCTGATTTTTCGAGAACCTACACTGAATGACCCACTTTTTCGCTTAATTTGTCAATTTTTACGAAAATTTCGAAGATCATCGTCACTTCCCGGGGGCAAAATTGCACACCATGTTTGTCAAGAACTCAGCTCACTGTTGTTTGATATGATATCCTCATTTATCTTAGATCGCATGTCATGTACAGACAATTATTTTCAACATTTTTTGAATTACCCTAGCTCAAACTAAAGTAAGAAAGAAGTCAAGAATGTCCTTAAGTTTTGATTGATGACTAAGTTTTGATTTGCGCATGGGAAATTGTAAACACACAGAAAAGGGGGAAATTGAAAGGAATGGCTTCGGTTGGAGTTCTGTCACACGCCTCTGAGTAATGCCCCATGAGCTGACTAAGGGGAACACAAGGTAGAATCTGGTCAGAACTTGGCAAAATTGGAAGAACTTTGCCATAGGCCTACTTTGCAGTAAGCACAGGGGTAGTGACAAATGGAGGTGGGGGGGGGGCTTCACAAATATACATTTAGGCAGAGTACATTAACTTGTCTTGCTGTTAAGAACTCTCTTTTGCCATGTCTTCTGAGGTTCTTCAGGCACTCATTCGCAGCATGATACATTTTTAAAGTTTAGTCACCCATTTGAGGAAACCTAAATTATGGGTCCAACTACAGAACTAGACAAAAAAATTCAGCTCAAAGGGCTATTTTGGCCAAAATTTCAGTTCACTTAAACCCCTATATCAGTTTCAAAGACACAATTAAATTTTTAATCAAATTTCAGTATGACAACATTTAGCATGGTTACTAGAGTAAGCGAAGCCAAAGTTTTTGTTTACATTTTTCATTGCCAGTTGACAAATGCAGGTCGACAATCGGCAAAAATGCTCTTGTCAACAAAGCCCTGCTTGTCGATAATCGGCAAAAATGCTATTGTCGACAACCTTATGTACACATGTCATACAACATTTGTAAGTTTGGTTTGGCACCAAAAGCTAGAACACAGTCCTCAGAAAACATTAGTGAAAGGCCAAAAAATGACCGACCCTGGTCAAAAATTAAACAAAAATATTAGGGTAGGGAAAGCACCCAGTTTTGCTTAGATTGGGTGTTTTTTTTTAATTATTTTTGAAAATAGTGGGAAATGCACCCAAATTTGGCACTAAATTGGTTGCTTTTTAAAAATCTTAATAAAAAAAAATACGACCGACCGACTCAATTTTTCAAAAATTCCACTTGAGGGCAACGGAACGATTATTTTTTTTGCCTAATGAATGGAGAGGGGATCTAGCAAGATGGTGACATTTGTGTTTAATTTTAGTAGCTGCAATTTAAAGACGATTTTTGCTCAAAAAATGACCGGTCTTACTTAAAGGGTTAAGTTGGCAAAAAATGTATAGCTTTTGATGATGTTGAGGTCTCTTGACTATGCACCAGACTTCAATGGGCTTAACAAGATCCAGTGTAGT
Source organism: Ophiothrix spiculata (assembly GCA_000969725.1). Taxonomy (NCBI): domain Eukaryota; kingdom Metazoa; phylum Echinodermata; class Ophiuroidea; order Amphilepidida; family Ophiotrichidae; genus Ophiothrix; species Ophiothrix spiculata. The sequence goes on from JXSR01S048668.1 coordinate 154,121, forward strand.
TCCAAGGCATCACCACCCGAAGGAGTTGCGGATAAAAATATATAGGCAGGAAAGAAAAAAGCAAATAGGGAAGAGTAAAGAATGTTAACAACTGTTTTAACAAATTTTGCTGAAAATAATTCTTTCAATTTTTCAGTGCAAATAATTGAAAATTTGTTGTCTTATGTTGTCTTTGGACTTGTGAGTCCTCTTTTGCGAGGAAGTCTTTTACGTCACAAACAATTAGGTATATACATTCAAATAATAAATCCTCTCGCCACCCCGTAAAGCTTAAACCCAACATTGGGTAAGACAAAAAAAAGAAGTTTTTTCTCTACAAATAGACCTAAAAAATGCTTGTCCTCCACAACATGTTTGGTATAGGTGCTGGCAGATGGAAAAACTTTCGTTTTGAATTATATTTTTAGAAATTATATCTCAAATTGTTGTGAGCTTTCAGAGTTTGATGGACGATCGTTCTATGATGGTGCAGTTGACACTTCAATTCATCTGGGTTTGTGTCATTGGCCTGAATACATGCACAGACAGTGGTGTAGCCAGCATAGGGCAAGGGGGGGGGGCAGACTGCCCCCCTGACAAAAAAATCGAGCGGGAAATCGGGACAGCAAGCGGGAAAAATCGGGAAGGACGACAAGAAAAATTAGAGAGCCGCTGCAAGACTGCTAGACAGAAAACATGGGGAAAGGCAGAAAATCGTGCCGAAAGATGTTCAAAAATCTTTGAAAAACTTTTTTTTTGGTGCTTTTCAGTTTTTAAAATCGACTTGAATTTATTTTGGTGTATGAAAATGGATTTGTCACCGGAAAAAATTGGGAAGAAATGTGCAAAGGCCGGGGGAAACTCAGAAAAAAAATCGGGAGGAAATGTCATTGCCCCCCGCAGAACAGTCTCAATTATTGAAAGCTCTTTTGTACCTGTACATAAATGCTGTGATTTTGGAATCTGACTGTGTAATAATTGAAGTGGAGTCTGGGGGTTGAATAGTTGTTTCTAATTATAGTGGCAACTTCACTTGGAGTATATTTGCAATTCTAAATGTCAGTGCTTATGTGATCAAATAAATTTGCGAGATGTACACAGTGAAAAAAACTCATCATTTTGTCTCTAATCAGTGCCAAGGTCCCAGTCTTAATATGAGCATGCCAGCTAATGTTGATGTGGCGAAAGATATAAAGATAGATTACAAAAGGAAAATATTCTATCCAGGTCTGATTCTATTTGATGAGTGAAGTTCTGAAAAATTTGAGTACAGTATGGTTTAATTCAATTTACAAACAAGCAAACAAACAAACGAAACAATCAATCAATCAATCAATCAATCAATCAATCAATCAATCAATCAATAAATCAATCA
>JXSR01S048669.1:4371-21154 GCA_000969725.1 Ophiothrix spiculata
AAATACACTATTTGACAAAATGTGGCATCCCAATACAGCTATAAATGCAGCCTCTTGTCATTTTCATATTTTCACATTTTTAGATATTTGTAAAGACCAAGTCATAAGGATTAAAATGATACCTCAATGAAATTTGCTCGACTTTCAGTTATGGTCTGTCAAAGTTAGGGAGTAAACTGTACAACTGAGATAAACCCGTTCAAAGAACAGTAACCCTCATATTTTCTGTTTATTGTCTTCAAAATATACAGATATATTTCATATTTCCGATCATTTTCTTTAAATAAAACTTTACTAGTGTTTTAAAGTAAGTACAAAGATTCGGAATCTGTCAAATATCAGTTTTGGCAAATTGTGACCTTGACATGTATTTTCACCTGTAGCGCAAAATGAAGTTTCCTGCATTTACGGCTCGTTTGAGATGGATGGTCACAAATATATTCGATAATCTTATATAGAAACAGGGAAAAGATTACAAATTTATTTTTTGTTGCAATTTCAATAAGAAATTTCGAACGGAAAAAATCTTTAAGAATTCTGATCCATTGTGACCTTGGTCACCAGTACCCAAAGGCAAAACGTTTAAGTCTTCCTGATTCCTTCTCATCACAATTTTGTTTCAAAGTAAGTATTGGCAAAGACATACTTTTCTAATATAAGTTTGATAGTTTTATGCTGTGACTATACGCTGACTAATGAACACAGTATTTACTTTAGTAGAGTGTTTAATGCAGCTATAAAGCACTTTAGTCCAATGAACTTTCCTAAAAAAACACTGACCAAATCGTATGATTTTATATTGATAATTACAGTGAAAAAATTGTGTGAAAAGACTGCTATTGGCAAAGTACAATCTTTCGACTCAATGAAGTTTGAGAGAGCAAAAAAGAGCATTGAAGTATACACAAAAATAATAATACTTGTTTTAGTCTTGTGTGAAATTACAAATTTATATCTTAACTTTATTGTCGCATAACATGCGTGTACTATTACTAGATGATGTGTTATTCTTATTTTCGATATTTTATATCAGTAAGTAAACCAATTATTACCTTACTGCCGAACATTCAAAAGACTATGAGGTATGGAAATTGTACAACATTAAAATTGATTAGATATATAAAACCAGCAAAAATACGCTCTTTAAAATATACAATCAATTTTGTTCCAAGAATAAATCCATAATGCATGCAATGGTGCTAAAACAACAGTATTGTGTATCTAATTAACCATTATCGTCGACATGATTGACAAGAATATGTGTTCTTATAATCCAAACTTCAAGTTGATTACTTCACTGTGGTATCATGCATATAAGAAGCGATGAATTTGCAATGAATCGATATTGACACATTCAAAGTTTTGATTGTGTGTATAAGCATTATAAGTATAATGTATATTGTATATACCAGATTTAGGCTACATCATGGCTGCGTTTAACCGATGATATTAGATGCATGCTCGGATAAAAATACTGTCGTTTCATTGGTTTTTTTCTCGAAACCAAGGTAAACTTGAAGCACATGAGGTTTTTACATCAAGGTCATTCACGAAGTGTCTAATCATAGTATCGCTGACATTTTTCGAAAACTATCCACATAATATATCATCATTTTGAAATGCAAAAAAGATACTTCAGCACAATTTGGTATCGGATTACCCCCTATGCCACTGTATTTTTCAGAAGTAGATCTTGTTAAAGCCCTGGCCTCAAGAAGTTTTGAATAATTGACTTGATTAATACTACCACCTTGAAATTAAATCGGTAACAACCATGTTAAGAATACTATGATAGTGCATATGAAAATGTCAAATATCGTAGTTCATAAAAAATTACTCAAAAATTATGAAAATTGAAGAACTGATCATGCTGATTTGCAAAACTTAGAGACCATTTTTAAGTAAAGTTTTCTTTCCTTTCCTTTTTTTTTTTGCGAATACTTTTTGCGAATACATTTTGCTTACAAGCCTCTAATTTTTGCATTATTTTGACAAAAAGTTATTTTGAAACATGCTTTGAAAGTGTTTTTTAATTTGATATTTACGAAATACACGGTTGCTTATATAGTTAGAATAAAATATTTTTACCACCTTTTTATGTAAAGGTCAATTTATGATGAAAATATCTGGAAACTTACGTTGCTTTTTGGTCAGATTTGATAGGTAATCTTGTTGGGTCTGAAATGGAACTCCGAATGGGATCAACTTTCTCATACATCTTGACTGCATGCTGCATTGTACATGTATGTGATAACTGGTATTAAGGGGCAACGACAAAAATTGGTCAAAAACGTGATTTTTAGGTACAATTTGATTTAACCCGCCTTGTTCAAGGTCACTTCTGTACTCAAGTTGAGTGGTCATATGGAATGTTTATCTGTAGTAGAGTGATAGGCAGTGGATTAAATGTCTTTGTCACGCTTGACTGAGCCAAGAGAATGATTGGAAACAAAGCACAAAATGATCCTTCAACACCCCTCAATTTACAAAAATAGGGTTTTAGTGAACGTGGAATGGTTCCCGACAGCTTATAACATCTTAAAAGGTTTTCAAGATGTCACATACCGCCGGGGACCATTCCACGTTCACCACAACCCTATTTTGTAAATTGAGGGGCGTTGAAGGATCATTTTGTGCTTTGCTTCCAAGCATTCTCTTGGCTCAGTCAAGCGTGACAAAGACATTCAACCACCTGCTTATCACTCTACTACAGATAGACATTCAATATGACCACTCGACTTGTGTAGAAAAGTGACCTTGAAAATCAAATTGGACCTAAAAATCATGTTTTTGACCCATTTTTGTTGTTGCCCCCCTACTAGTACATGACAAAATGGATCATATTCGGGGTTCCATTTCATACCAAACAAGATAACCTATCAAATCTGACCAAAAGCAACATAAGTTTCCAGATATTTTCGTCATAAATTGACCTTTACGTAAAAAAGTGGTAACAATATTTTGATTCCAACTATAGACCATATCTATAATTGACATACTCTCGCCGTTGATGGGATAAATCCACAGAACCGAACGGGGAATCGGAACTCAGAACGAGGCCAAGTATGAAAATACACTACTTGCTCTCGCTCTGAGTTCCGTTCCCCGTCCGATTCTGTGGATTTACCCCATCAACGGCGGGAGTATGCCAATTATAGATATGGTCTATATGAGCAACTGTGTACATTATAGCCTAATAAAGAATTGATAAAGACATTTTGGCTGAACTGATGATAGCAAACTTTTATAACAGCTTGTCCTTAAAAACATTTCTACTAAACTACACGTATATACTAGATTAAATTAGAATACAATTTTTGAGTTACACTTGTTTTATGTTTAATGAAGTGTAATTGTACACTTTCAGCAAGAAAGCCAATTATTGTAAAGGAGCAAACCTAACATTTGCAAAGCACTAAGGTATGCAAATGAACAACATTTAAGTTGATTAGATATACAAAACCAGCAATAACACGCTCTTTAATAAATATGCAACCAATTTTACTCCAAGAATAAATCCATAGTGCATGTAATTGATGATAAAACACCATTATTGGGAATCTAATTAGCTATTATCACTGACGTGCTTGACAAGAATATGTGTTCTTATAATTCAAACTTTAGGTTGATTACTTCGCTGTGATATCATGCATATTACATTAGGGGCATTGAATCAGCTTGGGCAATCAATTGAGGCATAGTTCACCAGGTATGTGTTGTACAGTCTAGGATTTTATATATGTGATGGCTCACCCCGAGACTTTGCAGATTATATCAATTTTGAATTTATCATTTCATCTGTTACACATTTTCCTAACCTTTAAAATGACACCATCCTTTTTGAAGATGATCAAGGCGATCAAACTGCACAGCAGAAAATCTACTGGAAATTCTTATTATTTTCTATATTTTCTGCTGCCTATTTTTATCAGTTTCCCCTTTTCAGGGTGAGTCATCACATATGTGACAGTTCATCTCAAACCAGCCGTAAATATGACCTCTTATCATTCTCACTTTTGCAAACATTTGGAAAACCATGTTATAATGCTTAAAATAACACCTCATTAAACTTCAGTCGGCTTTTAGTGATAAAAGTGTTAAATGTTTGTAAAGTTCTGGGCCCAAATTCATAAAACCCTTCTAACTCTAGTTGGCAAATAATCTATTGTATTCTTGTCCAAATTTGACAGGTAGACAAAGGGTTAGCAGCCAACTAGAGTTCGCAGGATTTCATAAATTTGGGCCCAGGTGTCTAATAGATCTCCAGGTATCAATCTAAATATTCTAGGGGAGGGTAAAGCATTGAATTCATAAAAACATGTTTTTGAAAATCTGTGATAAAAATGAACATAAATGATAGTGAAATGCCAAAATGGCTGATATTCCATTCATTTATGTGGAATGCGGACTTCCAAATAAAATATGTTTTCCTTTAATAGGGACTGACTAAAAGCTATACAGCTACAAAATGTATAGATTTTATCATTGCCTATCGAGACGTTTTAATTGATGGTAATGTACTGAGTAAAGTGTGTCATACAAAGTTTCTTGGAGTGTATATGGATGAATGCCTGACTTGGCAGAAGCACAATACTTATATAACCAACATTGTTTCTAAATATAGTGGTATTTTATTTCGCCTGAAACATATCCTTCCTCTTAAAACCTTATTTACACTGTATAATACACTTGTTCTTCCCCATCTGTATTATTGCAATATTATTTGGGCCGATTCAAACAACTGTAGTTTAAATACAATTTTACTTAAACAAAAAAGAATTGTCAGATTATGCACAAATTCAACTTGGCTTGCACACTCTTATCCATTATTTTCACAATTGAATATGTTGACTATTTATGATATCCACAGTTTATTAAAATCCCTGTTCATGTATAAATTCATTGCAAAATCTCTTCCCCAAAATTTTGATCATTATTTTGTCACAAACGCATCTTTTCATGCGTATCCCACACGTTCTTCCAATTTATTTAGGCTTGCATTTTTCAGATCCGACTTGGCTAAGAACACCATTCTTAGTCAAGGACCTTTGCTTTGGAATTCAATTCCTGGTCATATCAAATCTATTCCGAGCTGTAATGCTTTTAAAGAGGCTTATAAAAGGTATTTGATTTCTTTGTACCATTGATTTTAATTTATATTATATGTATATATTTGCTATTTTATTATATTGATCATATATTCCTGTAGATTCCATTGCCAACATGCATGTCTATTGTCTGTCTGCACCTGTCCTTGTCGGTCTTCGTCCTCACCATGTCTTTTGTCATTTTATGTTGGTCCGCGTTTCGTAAGTAACTTAGTCTATTTAAAGGGCCACTACTTTTCACGAGCTCTGCTCTTTTGTAGGGTCCTAGCATGATATGCATTATAAGATACATACATATTATTTTCTCTCATTGTATTGATTGCTGAATAAACTAACTTTGAACTTTGAACTTTGAACTTTGTAACCATATTCCAGATTAAAGATGCATTTATAATTAAACAAATTGTGTCCCTTGTCAAAGAAATCTGAAACCACACATCAGAGTATTTATGGTATACTTTAAAATCTCAATATAGTGCACCTTTTCCCAGTTGCCATTTTGTCCCATATTTTTTAAATGGTTTATAAGATATGAAATTGATTGCCTGTTTCTGATATATAACGAATGTAACTTTCATTTTAACATCTGATTAGTGATGTAGACCTCTTGGAATTGTGGTAAGGAACATGATTAGGAGCAAAACATGAGGTGCACTATATCGAGATTTTAAAGTATAATATACCGTACAGTATTAAAGTTAAATGGCTGAGTTAAACCAATGTCAACTGCTGATCAAGAAATAAATCGATAGATACATTTCTTCTGACACAACAGATGTTTTAAAAAGTCGAGGTTGTAGTCAATATACCCTTGAATATATCATTGAGGCGTTATTTTCATTTGTTTCGAGTTCAACTTTGTAAATTTATCTTCATGGAATACCTCTATTGTTGTATGATTTTTTACAAACAAAAAGCAATATGTACTGCAATTATAAAATATTCTTTGAGAAGAAAACACTTGTCAGTAATAACAATGACCAAACGCATAGCATCCACTTTTGTCATATTAACATGGTTAAAACGTGAAAAAAGTACACTAATACAATTTTATTTATTTCATTAGAAAAACGTGCACAAATGTTTAAAAGAATATATTGCTAACCTAAACCTACATGGCACCTCTTCCGTTCGTGTATGCTAACTGATTTTAATCTTGATCAGTAAGTGGTAAAATTGAATCAATGAAAGTCATGAAAAAAGAACATTTTATTGCATTTGCTATGAGCAAAAATTAAAGGTTTTCACATTCTATAACTCATTGAAACCTTGAAAGCATCTCTCAACTTAAATGCGTCAAAATGAAATTGTATCACTTAAGAGCATTGTGAATATAGGTAAAGGGCATAGAATAAGTGTGAACAACACAACCGATTTTTAAAACCAAAATGGTAGACTGCCTTTAGAGGTTTCACTTGAGCTTTAAAGTGAAATTTGTAAGATTGACATTAATTTGATTTTTCAAGCAAGAAAAGGTTTCATTCAAATCGATTCATATTTGAAAGGCCAAGCATCTTACTATTACTAAGTTAGGTAGCTTTAAGTCATTAATTTTCTTGAGTGAAAGGTCGTTATCACGATTACTCGATTACCATTCATTTCTTTTTAAATTTATCGAAAAAAAATATTGACTTTATTAATGATAAGCATACTGCTTAGTAAAATTAGTAACAGGGAAAATCACAAAAGAAAACAAAAATCCGAGCTGTTCAAACAAATTCAGCATTCCTCTGTGTTATCACAATAAGCCACTTTAACATTAGGTGACATTACAGCAGGTATATATCAAGCACATTATGATAAATTGTTGCAACCATATTTCATTAGTTTGGCATTAAAGTCGCTTATGGAAAACGTAAGCAGTAACAACAAGTGCATCAATCAAATTAATATAATATTGATGATTTATCTACCTAATGAAATTTCCCTCTCCTTACCCAGTGTTTTGTTTAACTCTTAGAACCGTCTCAATTTCCGTGAAATATCCCTTCTTTAGCGTAATGGGAAGTTAAAGTACAAAAGCTTCGATCACAAACTTTTCTTTAAAATTTGATTCCATAAAAACAACTTTATTGTCGTATTTAAGCAAGACTAAAGGCTATTTACACTTGACCTTGGAAGTGAAATATTCTATGAGCGATGTAAAAGTGTTTATCTGAACAGATTCCGATTACCATTTATGCTTGAGATATATTATTCAATCAATCTAATCGGTATAAAATATCACGGCTTGCAGCTATTTTCTTATATCGATGGTGAAACGTGATCCTATGAAAAATGGAATCTAATTGAGGCACATTTTAAATGCAAATTGTCAGGGTTTGTGAGAGCATGGCAAATACTGTAGTAGTAGTATCATGTGAGTTCAATTTTTCTTAGCGACAGTTTGATCAATTGTTTTTTATAAATATCCGAAATACTCGAATGCAACTATAGATCCCATTCGTGATACCACATCCTGCTATTGCAAATGAAAAGTAAAAATAACAAAGTGCCGATTTAATTTATCAATGAAGACCATGACCTTCCACTCTTATCGCGACAAACGGAGATCATTAATCTGCTAATACTTAAACAATACCTAAAAAACTTCTCCTAGAGTGTTTCCACGAAAAGTTTAACAGTTTCTATATACTTCATTCCCAAAATCCACTTAATTTTGATTCACGTGGGATCTTCTGTACTGTAAACTCTATCGATTGATATTAAAGGGATATATCACACCATAATCAATCGTAAAGATTCATTTTGTATTAGTATATATAATAATAACATCAATTATAAAGATGTCACAAATGTTGCTTGAGACATTAAAAGGGAAAGATGAAAAGGGTTGCATCGATCCTGGTTTGCCCTGCAATTACACCTCACTTACACCTCACCTGCGATTTGACAGTCCAAATTAATTTCAATAAAGCACATCAGATCATATATAAACACAATATGTTGTGATTTGGTCTCTTGTGCTTCTTATCGGTATTATGTTATCCAGACACCATTAAAAGCAAAGCACATCACACAATATATAACTTATTTTGATATGCCCATATAATGTTTGGTCAGAAATAGTCCTGGAGGACAGAGTACATTATTAAAATGGATATTCATGATGCTCAAGATTGGTTATTACGTAATAGACCTTCTTTATAAATGACTGTTTTTAGCAATTAAGGACAATTTAAACGAATGTATTTAACGTTCTTATTAAAGCACATGGTTTTAATCTACTTTTAAAATAAAAATGTTATGTAAACGTAATTTATACGACTGTATATAACGTTGTTGTTAAAGCACATGGTTTTAATCTACTTTTAAAATAAAAATGTTATGTAAACGTAATTTATACGACTGTATATAACGTTGTTGTTAAAGCACACGCTTTTTATCTACTTTTAAAATTAATTAAGCCATATTCTTTGTTTGAAAATAATTTTACTCGGAAAAAAGCTGCTATTCTGTCATTATGGATTTACTTTTGAAATGATACGCATTGATACAAATACAAAAATACATACAAAATAATAATTTACAACAGAACACAGAACAAATAGATTATGATCAAATTTAGAACGATTATAGATGATTGTAAACATAGATGATCAAAATGCAGTATGACACTAGTTTGCTGTCAAAAACTTCTTAGATTTAATGAAAATATCATCCTACATTCACGACTTCATCTTAAGGCTACAATAATCTTTTTCTCGAGCGAAACGGCGGAATGTCATGTTTACTCTACGTTTTTGCATACTTGAACATGTAAGAATTTCACAAATTTTGGCGTACATAAGGAATAGAATCTCTAGTTTATTCATTTATATACGAACCTTTACTAGGAATTTCACGTCCATGATCAAGTTCAAAGTGGCGTCAACAGACGACTTCGAAAACGTGAATGCCTTTTCACCGAAACCTTATAATTTCATTAATGTTCGAACAATTCGATCGTTTCCAAATTTTGATAGATTGTAGGCTTGATATACTTCTTATGGATTGACAAGTAATATTATATAAATACGTGATGTTGATATAGAATTATAATGTAAGGAGCTCGCACTGTTTTGCCTGCGAAACACGACCGAACACCATGACTTCGAGATCTTTCCCTCTTGATACTTATTACATTCTAAAAAAAGTTGGGTTAAAAAGGGATCAGGGTTGGCAGGTTGGGTTAAAGTTTGCACAATATTGGTTTATTTTGTACACAATATTGGGTAAATGGTGCACGTTTTACCCCACATTGTATCAAATTTTACCCCACATTATGTCAAATTTTACCCAACCTGCCAACCATGTTCCCTTTTTAACCCAACTTTTTTAGAGTGTATAAAGATGTGTTATATGCATTAATTGATTATACATTAATAATATGAGCGGATGAATGTTACCGGTGTTGTAGTCCTCGAGCAATAGTCTCGGCCCCGAGGACGCCTTAAGGACATTCAATTTAGTCCTTGGTCCTCGGAGTGAAGTCCTTGGCCTCGAATTAGAAGTCCTTGGCCTTGGTCTCTGCCTGCACATTTAAATAATTAATGGGAGAGTTTTTGTTGGTTTTGTTATTCAAAACAAACTTAGGTAGCCGTGAGATGGAAAAGACAGCTTTAGTTTCATACTGTCTATCTTGTAACCCTCCCTCTCTGGTACCTCTTCCGTCAGTGTCTCACTATTTCTGTTCATGTTTAGCTCACAAGAAAACTGAATGGAGCGATTATTTGTAAGGGGAAAATGAAACGTTTCCATCTTTTTATCAACAATTAAAAGCACAATTTTGTTGCATTGTATAAAGATATATGAATGGATAAGGATTTTCAAACATGCATGCTATTCTGATAAAATTTGTTTGCATACTAAAAACAACCCAACAACATATTTAATGATTTATATGCAATTTATCCCTGTTACAAGGTCTTTTATAAGTCACTGTCTGAGAGTAGTTTAAATCTGGCGACGGTGAAAGACAATACTGTAGAGTAAATTCACTTCAGCATTGTTTGAAACTGTCGTTTCAAGATCACACACAAAACAGAGTTGAATTTTACATTCTGTTTCAATACAACAGAAATATACAAACAAAAACACTAGCCTGTTTCTGTCCCTAACATATTTTGCACAGACACAAAAAACATTTGTTATTTGTAGTGATCCCATTCAAATGTTATGTGAATTTTGTTGGAATGTTGGCATTTTGTGAGTAGGCAATGTCCATGAATCTTTTTTTATTGAATCTTATAAACACATACTTTTTCTGTGAAATTTGTTAATTCTTGAACGATAATTTCCAGACTGAACTAAAGGTTAATTTGTAGCTTCAAACAGTGTACTTTTAATTTTTATCAATTGATGAAAGGGATAAAAAATAAGTTTAATGAATTATACAAGTTGGATAGCGATAATAAAAATATAGTATGACCATTCAAACATTTCGCTCAATCGCCGAATATTACAAGCACTAGTTAAAATACAAACCACTAAAACTCGAAATTTTCAGAACCTCATTTTGATTTTTATATGAATACTAGTATACTCCATCTAGAAATTACAAGAAATGTAACATAAAGCTTTAAAATACGAATGTCAATATTAAATGAAATACTGCACAATTATATTGAAATTCGATTACTAATGTTGTAATTGGTATACTAGTATAACACATTCAAAGCCACATGTGGCTTAAATATGTAGAGGGACAGAGTGTCAAAAAGTGCCAGAATACGAAACGCCGAAAGCAGTTTATATAAATACAAGATTAGGGTAGAAACAAATTATTGTTTAGCATGCTGAAGTATGAGGCCAATCTAATAAAGACTTATTCATACCGTGAAAGAACGAGTAAAGCATGCCACTTATTACATTTCTTCGGGTATATGCATCACTAATAAATGTGTTAGCATATCAACACGTTGTTCAATATATTGAAGCTGTGTTAGAAGTTTGAGTGAAAAACTCCTGAGGAAATGATGACGAACATGTTAAGGCTACTGTTCCTCGAGAATACCGTGAGGGGATATTTTATGTTCACTACACTTCAAATTTTGCCGAACACCAGACGCTAGTGTTCTGCCAGATTTCAATGGCATATTTTGACACTCATGATACATCTCACTGCATGCTATTTATAATATAAGAAAGCTACCACTTCAAATTTTCAGAAACATTCAACATTGCTCATATGTTTCCTATAATAGATTTGTAGCATGACAAATAGGTGACATTTGTTACACTTTTTTAAACACCAGACACGTGTTCAAAGATTTGAATTTAAACACATCAGACGTTAGAGTCATTGTTCAATTTTTAATGTATTCATTCAAAGTATCAATTTTTGAACACCTGGGATGCCTGAACAACTGCGTCAACACGAGCGTCATCTATGTTTTCATGTGTTCACCTGGTGTTCAGTTTTTAACACTAATGTTCAAAATTGACATTTTTGTACACTAAATTTCAAAAGAACATATGCGTTCTTTCGAAATTAGTGTTCAAAATGTTAAGTAATCCTTTATTCTTTGACAAGTTGAACACGTGCCTGGTGTTTAAATCGTATAACAGTTTTGAACACGTGTAACGTGTTTTTTACCATTTGCAGTGTACAAACTTTTACCCCTTTTATACATGGCACCCGATAACAATTTTTGACACATATGAAGAGTAGAGTCAATAGATAAAACATTGACCTTTGCTGTTGATTTCACTTACTGCATCCTTTAAAAATTGCGATAAGATTATTATAAAATTTTATGAAATTAAAATCTATAAGGTAGACTTTAATGTCAGCAATAACAAGTTTGCGTTAAAAGCGTTTGACCGTAAAATCTAGTGCAAAAAGTTTCATGCGGATATTTTATGTCACCGTTGCTGTTGCTACCAATGGAATTCTAATTTATCATTTCCTTAGAAAGTATTTGTGCTGCAAATCTAGCAGTATCTGAACAAGATCTAAAGATCCGAATTGCATACATTGATGAGATTACAAAGAAAAAAAGGCGTCAACTTTTGTTTAAGAATATTGTTGACACCATTTTGAATATGTTTTTGTAATTGAAATCAAATCCAAGCTAATATTATTTAGAGACTCTACTCTTTACGTACATGTATTCCCGAAATTTTGATAGTTTGACATGTGCAAGTAAGAGTATGAAATATCTCGGAGTGAACATGATATTCCGACGTCACGTTGCTGAAAAAGAACCATAGCCTTAATATTATAGTTTCAAAAAAAGGTATGTTTGTGGAATGTGGGACTAGTTTACTGTGCAAGACAAAATTCAAAGCAATGAAAATGTTTCAAGTATTGTTAATATCATTATTCACTATTCACTATATGAACATAATCAAAGAATGTTTTTTCTTGTAATTTATTCGTTTTACCACTTCTTATTTTATTTGCTTGTGGCTTGAAACACTCTTGTAATGCAACGACCTTCAATGCCATACATTTGTCTCTGACATTTCTAACGAATAATTTTTTTAACAAGATCGATTTTTTAATGTCTTTTTATTGACTAAGTGAAAGTAAATCTGCAGGTTGTGCAAGATGTAGGTTTAAAAAAAGCAATATATGTCGTCAGATATGCAAATTACATGCCTTCTTTATATTTTAAAAACATAATGTTTCCTTGAAATAACTTGGAGTCATTTGTTGATGGGTAATATTAAACTATTATTTTGTGCAAACAAGTTTTGCACGAGGAATATTTTGGGACTATTTCTAGCAAAATCTGACACTTTTGAAATGTGTGACTCCCATAGGTCTAAACGTGTGACCCCTGAATGACCTTTTTACGTTTTTGAATATAACTCAAGAACCGAACATCGAAGTATACTTTTTCTGCATCCTTGTGACGAGAGGAACACATTGGCATGGTTTGAACAAGATTTTACCAACTTTGAAATTTGCCCCAAGGTAATGGCAGCCATTTTGATTTTTGCGTTTCCTGAAAAACCCTCAAGGGTAGATTTTTGGCACTCATCGGATTTGGAATCAGCACCTCAAATTGACTAGAATCGATCAAAAACATTGTATATATAAGAAAACAAAGTCCCTCTTTTCAACTATCAATGGAGCCTATATAGCTTGGACTATTACAAAAAGACCAGTCAAGTCGGTTCCGAAATGTCATAGCTCAAAAATGGGAGTATAACTGGATATGTATGTCAGAACCAATATCGTATATCAACTAACCTGATGAATCGTTTCGAATATTTTCAAGTGCTTGGTTAAAAAAATCAAATTTCATCATTTCAAAGATAACATTTAACATACTTAGTTCATGCCGACAAAGAACACCAGGGACCAAAGCATAACAGAATGTGTTTTAATATGATTTGATGTTTTATACTAATTTGGAATGAAGTGTAAGTTACGTGTTATTGCAGGGATGATAATAAAAAGGAGAAAAACAACCCATGTCATCTTCTTCTTAAAGTTTCAAACGTTTCGTGACCGTCTTATCATTATCATTTCTACATTATTTACCTGTTTTAGAATTACAAACAATATCAAAGGCACATCATACACAAATATATAGAAAGATTTCATCGTTAAATAACATGGAAAGAATCGGGTTGTTTATTTCAAAAATTGAAGGGAGGAAATGAAACTTGCCATGAGATATTTTTAAGGTCACAATAATTGAAAAAGCAAATGAATGTCAATGATTTATGCTTACCAAAAATGCATGTTAAAATAGAATGTATGGAACAAAATTAGATTATGATGAAATGAAAACCAAGTATAAATGAATAAGTAGGTAGAGGATCGAAATACAGTATGACGTTTCCTTGCCGGTTTAGGTTATCATCCTACATTCACGACTCCATCTAGCATACAAACTTTAATAAAATATGACTGTAAAATGAAAAAATCTGAGAGTATGTGGTAACCACTTTTAAGGTACCTCAGATTTTGTTCGGCATGCGTCAAAATTAAACGACTACTATAGAGCACAGATATTGGCGGTTTTACACAATGTAAAATGCACCAAAAATTAAAATATTTCTTTAACTTCAATGCATTTGCTGTTTACTTAACCAAAGATATTAACTGATATCTTTGGATTTATTCTATAAAACAACTTATATAATTGCTTCTTCAAAAATCTTTATAACGTCTCTTCAGGAAGCGTTTGGCGATTTAATTTCTATGTTACCTGCAGGGTAATATATCATATTTCATTACATAACAAATCCATGCAGGTCTTATGTTCCATATGATGAATTATATCTATAAGATATTTGCCAATTTCATGGTTTATAAGAATTGAAAAAGGTCATGGTTCCTATACAAAGTAAAAAAGTAAGGTAAAGGGGAAGGCCTGTATTTCACAGGTCTGAGAGTCCATCTCTCTTACGAAGCGTTTGGGTCAGAATTCACTTTTTGGTTTATTTGCGGTGAGGGGTTCGTCAAACCTCCTTCCTCGTGAGTCGGTTACCGTCCCAGCATTGAAGAAAGCCGGTGTATGAGACTGAGTGTTTCCCATAACCAGGAGTCCGGGTCTAATTGAACTACACGGAATAAGTCGCAATCAATGTATTGATCTCACACGTACAATTACGTTCTACACAACTGAATAGCAGCTAAAACACACAGTCATACGGACGCTGTATTTCATTACACTGGTACCCATTTGACACTTGGGTGGAGAGGAGCACAATAGGATAAGTTCTTGCTCAAGGACACTACACACGCCGCCCACCGGATTGAACCCACGACTCTAATGCCCGGAGATTAACAGTCGAGGACTTATCCGCTAGGCAACGCATTCCCTTTTTTTTTATCTTTTTACTTAACTTTATACATAGTGCACATGCCCAAATACTAAAATAAGATGACTTTGTCTTGTTTGAGCTATCGCGGGTTTTTGTTTACTATCTCACAGACCGTTTTAAATAATTTAACATGCAGTTTAACTCCAGATATATTTATATAGGATAGGGCTATCAGAATCAGAATCCATGGAACTGTAAAATTGTTTTTGGTCAGTAATTATCATTTGGTTACAATCATTAAGTATCCGATTAAGCCTTTTCGAAATTGCAGTATAGATATATTTGAATATTTGAAAGAGCAATCATGTTTAGTCCTCCTAAACCCCTTTTCAGATCCTCTTCCTGTCGTCTATAGAGCCAATCAGTTCTGCTCGTATGTTTTACACATTGAAAACATGAATGAACCACACTTACATTATTCCGCATGGGAGAATCAATGCAACAGCCAGAACACATTGGATGCATAGATCATTTACTAACGTAATTTAGCAGTGCATCCTATTTTTAATAATTTCCTCTAGACATTTTGTGTCCAAATCTGGACCTCTGATTTATTTAATTTTGGTGGGTTTTGGTACCTTATTTCTCTCATAAAAATATAACCGATTTGCACTCTTATATTTACACATGGTATCCAGATTACTCTAAATATCATTGGTTTAAATTAAATGGAACTTTTGTATAATCTTGGAATAGTTTTCAAGTACTTACAAGCTGCTAAGATATCTAGAATCTTAAAGAAAGATTTAATATAGATTTGCCTTTTGTAAATGAAATTGGCTTTTAACATTTAGTATCAGTAAGAAAAAAATTCAATAAAATGGACAACGCGTGGTTTATTTCAGCAACACGCTCACGATGCGGTGGCTTTTAAGCTTTCATATTATCCTGCACGTGGGCTGAAATTTGCATTTGCGTTCCTATCGCATCAGAAACATAAAAGATCCGACTTTTATAAGTTACACATGACGAGGCATGTAATCTAATCATGAGTAAACTTTCTTAAGTTGAAATTAATTTAAAGCTATTGGGTTATGACTTTATAATCATCACATAAGCTCTCACAAAGCATAGATGGATGCTACACCAGACTCCTCAGAACTGTTTTCAATGTTCATTGGAAACAGCACATGACAAATCAGCAGTTGTATGGGGACCTGCCCAAGTTAAGTGATAAGATCAGGGAAAGAAGGCTAAGCTTTACTGGACATTGCTGCAGGAGTACTGATGAAGCCGTTTCAGGGCTATTATTTTTGAGCCCTAAACACGGGAAGAGAAAGACAGGCAGACCACCTCTCACCTACATAGACCAACTCAGACTAGATACAGGACTGGAGGCATCAGAAGTGAGGACAGCTATGCTGGACAGAAGTGTGTGGAGGGCCATCAGCGTTCGGGAACAGGACCCGACCTAAGCAAGCAAGCAAGCAATCATCACATATGTGATGTACATACATACGATATATGCACATACATACATACATATATGCATGCAGTGGATGGGTCGTGTGACAATTACATGGGAACATTTTGTGCCTTGAAGCACCAAATTTGGATGAGTTACTTTCTCACAAGAGAATTATACAATGCAGTAAAAATAAGCTTTAAATACAAGATAAGGTATTCAATAGTACATTATATTGAGCTGCAAGCTTTTGTACTACTTAATACGGTATACATTTTATACGTTTATCGTAGTGCACATTCTTTATGTTTACAAGCACAATATGTAGAAAATCCACACAGTTTTACATATTGCTTAAAATGTAATATCTATTTTTTTATTTTTTTTGTTGGTGAACGATTGTATATTTACATTTATTATTGGTTATCTTGAAACCAGCTGCGCGAAACGTTCTAAAACGTCAATTTGACTTGTATATAATATAAATGGGTTCCTCTATGAA
>JXSR01S048669.1:42616-75898 GCA_000969725.1 Ophiothrix spiculata
ACAATTAAGACAGAATTTGCCACTACGTACTGTAGCAGCCGTGTTGCTGATTCATTTTTCCGTTGCCATCGGGAGACCAGCCTCCCCCCCCCTGGCTGCGTTTAACCGATGATATTAGATGCATGTTTGGATTAAAGTACTGTCTTTCAGTGTTTTTTTTTCTCGAAACCAAGGTAAAAGCACATGAGGTTTTTGCATCAAGGTCATTTACGAAGTGTATAATCATAATATCGCTGCCATTATTAGAAAACTGTCCACATAATATATAATCATTTTGAAATGCAAAAAAGATACTTCAGCACAATTACGTATCGGGTTACCCCCTATGCGACTGTATTTTTCAGAACTAGATCTTGTTAAAGCCCTGGCCTCAAGAAGTTTTGAATAATTGGCTTGATTAATGTTACCACCTTGAAATTAAATCGGCCACAAGCATGTTAAGAATACTATGATAGTGCATAAGAAAATCTCAAATATCGTAGTTCATAAAAATTTACTCAGAATTCAGTAAAATTGAATAACTGATTTGCAAAAATGAGGGACCAATTTTTTAATTTTTTTTTATTTTTATTTGGCGAATACTTACCATTTTGGTCACAGGCCTCTTATTTTTGCATCATTCTGACAAGAAATTATTTTGAAAAATGCTTTGAAAGTGTTTTTTTAATTTGGGGATAATACCAATTTGATATTTACGAAATACATTATAGCCTAATAAAGAATTGATAAAGAAATTTTGGCTGAAATGATGATAGCAAACTTTTATAACAGCTTGTCCTTAAAAACATTTCTACTAAACTACACATATATACTAGATTAAAATAGAATACATTTTTTGAGTTACACTTGTTTTATGTTTAATGAAGTGTAATTGCACACTTTCAGCAAGAAAGCCAATTATTGTAAAGGAGCAAACCTAACATTTGCAAGGCACTAGGGTATGCAAATGAACAACATTTAAGTTGATTAGATATACAAAACCAGCAATAATACGCTCTTTAATAAAAATGCAACCAATTTTACTCTAAGAATAAATCCATAGTGCATGTAATTGATGATAAAACACCAGTATTGGGAATCTAATTAATTATTATCACCTACGTGCTTGACAAGAATATGTGTTCTTATAATTCAAAGTTTAGGTTGATTACTTCGCTGTGATATCATGCATATTACATTAGGGGCATTGAATCAGCTTGGGCAATCAATCGAGGCATAGTTCACCAGGTATGTGTTGTGCAGTCTAGGATTTTATATATGTGATGGCTCACCCCGAAAGGGGGGACTTTGCAGATTATATCAATTTTGATTTTATTATTTCATCTGTTACAACATTTCCTAACCTTTAAAATGACACCTTCCCTTTTGAAATTGATCAAGGCGATCAAATTGCCTATTTTTATCAGTTTCTCGAAAAGCGTTCTGTCGAAAAAGTCCTCCTTTTCGGGGTGAATCATCATATATGTGACAGTTCATCTCAAACCAGCCGTAAATATGACCTCCTTATCATTCTCACTTTTTCGAACATTGCTTAAAATAACACCTCATTAAACTTCAGTCGGCTTTTAGTTATAAAAGTGTTAAAGGTTTGTAAAGTTCTGGGCCCAAAGTCATAAAACCCTGCTAACGTCAGTTGGCAAATAATCTATTGTATTCCTGTCCAAATTTGACAGGTAGACAAAGGGTTAGCAGCCAACTAGAGTTAGCAGGGTTTCATGAATTTGGACCCAGGTGTCTAATAGATCTCCAGGTATCAATCTAAATATTATAGGGGAGGGTAAAGCATTGAATGCATAAAAACATGTATTTGAAAATCTGTGATAAAAATGAACAAAACTGATAGTGAAATGCCAAAATGGCTGATACTCCCTCCATTCATTTATGTGGAATGCGGACGTCCAAATAAGATATGTTTTCCTTTAATAGGGACTGACTAAAAGCTATACAGCTACAAAATGTATAGATTTTATCATTGACTTTAACCGTATTTCAGATTAAAGATGCATTTATAATCAAACAAATGGTGTCCCTTGTCAAAGTTATTTTAAGCCACACATTTTTGGTATATAGTATACCGTACAGTATTAAAACTAAATGGCTGAGTCAAACCAATGTCAACTGCTGATATAGAAATAAATCGATATATACATTTCTTCTGACACAACATATGTTTTTAAAAGTCGGAGGTTGTAGTCAATATACCCTTGAATATATCATTGAGGCGTTATTTTCATTTGTTTCGAGTTCAACTTTGTAAATTCATCTTCATGGAATACCTCTATTGTTGTATGATTTTTTACAAACAAAAAGCAATATGTACTGCAATTATAAAATATTCTTTGAGAAGAAAACATTTGTCAGTAATAACAATGACCTAACGCATAGCATCCACTTTTATCATATTAACACGGTTAAAACGTGAAAAAGTACACTAATACAATTTTATTTATATCATTAGAAAAACGTGCACAAATGTTTAAAAGAATATATTGTTAACCTAAACCTACATGGCTCCTCTTCCGTTCGTGTATGCTAACTGATTTTAATCTTGATCAGTAAGTGGTAAAATTGAATCGAATTGAGCGACTTCATTTGCTAGAAGTCATGAAAAAAGAACATTTTATTGCATTTGCTATGAGCAAAAATTAAAGGTTTTCACATTCTATCACTCATTGAAACCTTGAAAGCATCTCTCAACTTAAATGCGTCAAAATTAAATTGTATCACTCAAGAGCATTGTGAATATAGGTAAAGGGCATAGAATACGTGTGAACAACACAACCGATTTTTAAAACCAAAATGGTAGACTGCCTTTAGAGGTTTGACTTGAGCTTTAAAGTGAAATTTGTAAGATTGACATTAATTTGATTTTTCAAGCAAGAAAAGGTTTCATTCAAATCGATTCATATTTGAAAGGCCGAGCATCTTACTATTACTAAGTTAGGTAGCTTTAAGTCATTAATTTTCTTGAGTGAAAGGTCATTATCACGATTACTCGATTACCAAATCATTCATTTCTTTTTAAATTTATCGAAAAAAATATTGACTTTATTAATGATAAGCATACTGCTTAGTAAAATTAGTAACTGGGAAAATCACAAAAGAAAACAAAAATCTGAGCTGTTCAAACAAATTCAGCATTCCTCCGTGTTATCACAATAAGCCACTTTAACATTAGGTGACATTACAGCAGGTATATATCAAGCACATCATGATAAATTGTTGCAACCTTTTTTCATTAGTTTGGCATTTAAGTCGCTTATGGCAAACGTAAGCAGTAACAACGAGTGCATCAATCAAATTAATATAATATTGATGATTTATCTACCTAATGAAATTTCCCTCTCCTTACCCAGTGTTTTGTTTAACTCTTAGAATCGTCTCAATTTCCGTGAAATATCCCTTCTTTAGCGTAATTGGAAGTTAAAGTACAAAAGCTTCGATCACAAACTTTTCTTTAAAACTTGATTCCATAAAAACAACTTTATTGTCGTATTTAAGCAAGACTAAAGGCTATTTACACTTGACCTTGGAAGTGAAATATTCTATGAGCGATGTGAAAGTGTTTATCTGAACAGATTCCGATTACCATTTATGCTTGAGATATATTATTCAATCAATCTAATCGGTATAAAATATCACGGCTTGCAGCTATTTTCTTATATTGATGGTGAAACGTGATCCTCGGAAAAATGGAATCTAATTGAGGCACGTTTTAAATGCAAATTGTCATGTCTTGTGGAATAGGCAATGCGTGAGTATCTTGTGAGTTCAATTTTTCTTAGCGACAGTTTGATCAATTGTTTTTTATAAATATCCGAAATACTCGAATGGAACTATAGATCCCATTCGTGATACCACATCCTGCTATTGCAAATGAAAAGTTAAAATAACAAAGTGCCGATTTAATTTATCAATGAAGGCCATGACCCTCCACTCTTATCGCCACAAACGGAGATCATTAATCTGCTAATACTTAAACAATACCTAAAAAACTTCTCCTAAAGTTTTTCCAAGAAAAATTTAACAGTTTCTATATACTTCATTCCCAAAATCCACTTAATTTTGATTCACTTGGGATCTTCTGTACTGTAAACTCTATCGATTGATATTAAAGGACTTGAGTAGTAACAATGTATAAGTGTAAAGGGATATATCATACCATAATCAATCGTAAAGATTCATTTTGTATTAGTATATCAGATATATAATAATTACAACAATTATAAAGATGTCACAAATGTTGCTTGAGACATTAAAGGGAAAGATGAAAAGGCTGCATCGATCCTGGTTTGCCCTGCAATTACACCTCACTGACACCTCATCTGCGATTTGACAGTCCAAATTAATTTCAATAAAGCACATCAGATCATATATAAACACAATATGTTGTGATTTGGTCTCTTGCGATTCTTATTGGTACCATGACTTTGAGACCCCCCCCCCCCACTCGAGCTCTGCATTTCTTGTTTTTAATATCTACATTCTTTTGTGAATGCAAAAATTGCAATTTTTATGTAAAAAGAACAAGACGGCATTGTAATGTACATGTTTTGCAATTCACTTCACCAACTGAAAGCTACCCAGATGGCCCAGTGGAAGGTCTCGTGCTTCGCAATGCATGACTAATTGGCGCCAAAAGCCATGGTTCAGGTCCCCACAAAATGCAGTAGAAACTATTTATCTTTTCATGATTAAAAAATTAATTCTGATTCAAATTTTTCTGAACAGACGACATTATTTTCGCATATAAACTTTATGAAAATATGAGTGCAAAGTGAAAATGTAAATGTGTGGTAGCTTATTATGAGTTAATATGAGTGCAAATTGAAAATGTGAATGTGCAGTAGCTTATTGTGAGCTTTCACCTTCAAGGTACCTCTTCCGTTCTTGTATGTTGACCTAATCAGATCTGGTTCACGAGGAGGTGATGTTGAATCGAGTTATTTTGCTCGTGGGTATAAAATGAAACGATTTATTACATTTACCTTGAGAGTTAGGTTCTCTATTTTCTTTCTAATTCCAGGTATATATAATATATAATATTAGAGTATATCTTTAACTTAAATGTGCTAAAATATATAGAGGTTTATTGAACTTAGATCAAACGTGGACGTAACAAGTACTAGAATGATATTTGCTTTGGAACCTTGCTGTTTACTTAATCAAAGAACATACGGTAGTTGCTATGTTTAGATTTATCCACGTTAAAAGATGATCGCTTTCACTTGCTTTCTCCAAAATTCCCACAAGAAGCGTTCGGCAATTTACTTTGTATATGAAAGGTTTTTCAAACATGCATGCTATTCTGATAAAATTTGTTTGCATACTAAAAACAACCCAACAACATATTTAATGATTTATATGCAATTTATCCCTGTTACAAGGTCTTTTATAAGTCACTGTCTGAGAGTAGTTTAAATCTGGCGACGGTGAAAGACAATCCTATAGAGTAAATTCACTTCAGCATTGTTTGAAACTGTCGTTTCAAGATCACAACACAAAACAGAGTCGAATTTTACATTCTGTTTCAATACAACAGAAATATACAAACAAAAACATTAGCCTGTTTCTGTCCCTAACATATTTTGCACAGACACAAAAAACATTTGTTATTTGTAGTGATCCCATTCAAATGTTATGTGAATTTTGTTGGAATGTTGGCATTTTGTGAGTAGGCAATGTCCATGAATCTTTTTTTATTGAATCTTATAAACACATAATTTTTCTGTGAAACTTGTTAATTCTTGAACGATAATTTCGAGACTGAACTAAAGGTTAATTTGTAGCTTCAAACAGTGTACTCTTCATTTTTATCAATTGATGAAAGGGATAAAAAATAAGTTTAATGAATTATACAAGTTGGATAGCGATAATAAAAATATAGTATGACCATTCAAACATTTCGCTCAATCGCCGAATATTACAAGCACTAGTTAAAATACAAACCACTAAAACTCGAAATTTTCAGAACTTCATTTTGATTTTTATATGAATACTAGTATACTCCATCTAGAAATTACAAGAAATGTAACATAAAGCTTTAAAATACGAATGTCAATATTAAATGAAATACTGCACAATTATATTGAAATTCGATTACTAATGTTGTAATTGGTATACTAGTATAACACATTCAAAGCCACATGTGGCTTAAATATGTAGAGGGACAGAGTGTCAAAAAGTGCCAGAATACGAAACGCCGAAAGCAGTTTATATAAATACAAGATTAGGGTAGAAACAAATTATTGTTTAGCATGCTGAAGTATGAGGCCAATCTAATAAAGACTTATTCCTACCGTGAAAGAACGAGTATAAGCATGCCACTTATTACATTTCTTCGGGTATATGCATCACTAATAAATTTGTTAGCATATCAACACGTTGTTCAATATATTGAAGCTGTGTTAGAAGTTTGAGTGAAAAACTCCTGAGGAAATGATGACGAACATGTTAAGGCTACTGTTCCTCGAGAATACCGTGGGGGGATATATCATGTTCACTACACTTTAAATTATGCCGAACACCAGACGCTAGTGTTCTGACAGATTTTAATGGCATATTTTGACACTCATGATACATACTCACTGCATGCTGTTTATAATATAAAGCGTTAAAAGCGTTTGACCGTAAAATTTAGTGCAAAAAGTTTCATGTGGATATTTTATGTCACCGTTGCTGTTGCTACCAATGGAAGTCTAATTTATCATTTTCTTAGAAAGTATTTGTGATGAAATCTAGCAGTATCTAAACAAGATCTAAAGATCCGAATTGCGTAAATTTATGAGATTGCAAAGAAAAAAAAGGAGTCAACTTTTGTTTAAGAATATTGTTGACACTATCATTTTGAATATGTTTTTGAAATTGAAATCAAACCCAGGCTAATAATATTTAGAGACTCTACTCCTTACGTATGCCCAAAATTGTGATAGTTTGACATGTGCAAGTAAGAGTATGAAATATCTCGGGGTGAACATGATATTCCGAAATCACGTTTCTGAAAAAGAACAATAGCCTTAATATCATAGTTTCAAAAAAAGGTATGTTTGTGGAATGTGGGACTAGTTTACTGTGCAAGACAAAATTCAAAGCAACGAAAATGTTTCAAGTATTGTTAATATCATTATTCACTATTCACTATATGAACATAATCAAAGAATGTTTTTTCTTGTAACTTTATTCGTTTTACCACTTCTTATTTTATTTGCTTTTGGCTTGAAACACTCTTGTAATGCAACGACCTTCAAAGCCATACATTTGTCTCTGACATTTCTAAAGGATAATTTTTTTTAAACAAGATCGATTTTTTAATGTCTTTTTATTGACTAAGTGAAAGTAAATCTGCAGGTTGTGCAAGTTGTAGGTTTAGAAAAGCAATATATGTCGTCAGATATGCAAATTACACGCCTTCTTTATATTTTAAAAACATAATGTTTCCTTGAAATAACTTGGAGTCATTTGTTGATGGGTAATATTAAACTATTATTTTGTGCGTACAAGTTTTGCACGAGGAATATTTTGGGACTATTTCTAGCATTATTATGTTCTGAGCTGACCGATTTCCAAAAAAATCGTTCAGGGACAGAAAACAAAATGTCAGATTTTTAACATAATAATGATAACATTTGATGGATTTTTTCGCATAATACTCAAAGATATTGGTCGAGCTATGAGTTTTAGAAATATCGAGCTCGACGCTGCGCCTCTCGCACGATATTTCGTAAAACTCATAGCTCAACCAATATCTTTTTGTATCATGCTCAATCCATCCAATTTTATATCAAAATCTGACACTTTTGAAATGTGTGACTCCCATAGGGCTAAACGTTTGACCCCTGAATGACCTTTTTACGTTTTTGGATATAACTCAAGAACCGAACATCGAAGTATACTTTTTCTGCATCCTTGTGACGAGAGGAACACATTGGCATGGTTTTGAACAAGATTTTACCAACTTTGAAACTTGCCCCAAGGTAATGGCAGCCATTTTGATTTTTGCGTTTCCTGAAAAACCCTCAAGGGTAGATTTTTGGCACTCATCGGATTTGGAATCAGCACCTCAAATTGACTAGAATCGATCAAAAACATTGTATATATAAGAAAACAAAGTCCCTCTTTTTAACTACCAATGGAGCCTATATAGCTTGGACTATTACAAAAAGACCAGTCAAGTCGGTTCCGAAATGTCATAGCTCAAAAATGGGAGTATAACTGGATATGTATGTCAGAACCAATATCGTCTATCAACTAACCTGATTAACCTTTTCACGACTGTTAGGAATATTTTCAAGAGCTCGGTTTAAAAAAAAATCAAATATCATCATTTCAAAGATAACTTTTAACATACTTAGTTCATGCCGACAAAGAACACCAGGGACCAAAGCACAACAGAATGTGTTTTAATAAAAGGGCCAGACTCCATTTTTTGGAGTGTTATACTAATGTGGATTGAAGTGTAAGTTACGTGTTATTTCAGGGATGATAATAAAAAGAAGAAGAAAAAAAAAACCAATGTCATCTTCTTCTTAAAGTTTCGAACTTTTTGTGACCGTCTTATCATTATCATTTCAACATTATTTGCCTGATATAGAATAACAGACAATATCAAAGGTACATCATACACAAATATATGGAAAGATTTCATCGTTAAATAACATGGAAAGATTCGGGTTGTTTATTTCAAAAATTGAAGGAGGAAATGAAACTTGCCATGAGATATTTAAGGTCACAATAATTGAAAAAGCAAATGAATGTCAATGATTTATGCTTACCAAAAATGCATGTTAAAATAGAATGCATGGAACAAAATTAGGTTATGATGAAATGAAAACCAAGTATAAATGAATAAGTAGGTGGAGGATCGAAATACAGTATGACGTTTCCTTGCCGGTTTAGGTTATCATCCTACATTCACGACTCCATCTAGAATACAAACTTTAATACACTATGACTGTAAATTTAAAAATCGGAGAGTATGTGGTAACAACTTCTAAGGTACCTCAGATTTTGTTCAGCATGCGTCGAAATTAAATCGAAAACGACTACCATAGAGCACAGATATTTGCGGTTTACACAATTTAAAAATACGTCAAAATTAAAGTATTTCTTTAACTCCAATGCATTTGCTGTTTACTTAATCAAAGATATTAACTGATATCTTTGGATTTATTCTATAACACAACATCTCTAATTGCTTCTTCAAAAATCTATATAACGTCTCATCAGGAAGCGTTTGGCGATTTAATTTCTATGTTACCTGCAGGGTAATATATCATATTTCATTACATAACAAATCCATGCAGGTCTTATGTTCCATATGATGAATTATATTTTACAAGATATTTGTCATTTTCATGGTTGATAAGAATTCGTTATATGGGTTAAGCGGATTGTATACCAAGTATAAATGAAAAAGGTCATGGTTCATATACATAGTAAAAAAAAAGGTAAAGGGGACGACCTGTATTTCACAGGTCTGAGTGCCTATTTCTCTTACGAAGCATTTGGACCAGAATCCACTTTTTTGTTATATTTGCGTTGAGAGGTTCGCCAAACCTCCTTCCTCGCGAGTCGGTTACTGTCCTAGCATTGACGAAATCTGGTGTAGCAGGAATGTAAGTCCCCCGTTCTAATTGTCCGGGTTGTACAGTAAAGTATAGGCTAACAACTCTCACGTAACATTAGCTTCAAGCTTTATTCCGTTATGGTCTATGGAAGGCGGACTACTATTTCAGGGGGACTACGATTACTTTCACAACGGTACCCATTTGACACCTGGGTGGAGAGGAGCACATTAGGGTAAGTATCTTGCTCAAGGACACTGCACATG
Organism: Ophiothrix spiculata; assembly: GCA_000969725.1. Classification (NCBI taxonomy): domain Eukaryota; kingdom Metazoa; phylum Echinodermata; class Ophiuroidea; order Amphilepidida; family Ophiotrichidae; genus Ophiothrix; species Ophiothrix spiculata. The sequence continues at coordinate 52,446 of JXSR01S048669.1, forward strand.
CCGCCCACCGGATTCGAACCCATGACTCTTAATGCCCGGTGATTAACAGTCGAGGACTTATCCGCTAGGCATGTCCCTTTTTTACCTTTTTACTTAACTTTATACATAGTGCACGTGCCCAAATACTAAAAAAAAAAATGACTTTGTCTTGTTTGAGCTATTCAGATATACTTATGTTTTCAAAGTAGAATCTAATTACGTAAAATAGGGCTATCAGAATCATAATCCATGGAACTGTAAAATTGTTTTGGTCAGTGATTATCATTTGGTTATAATTATTAAGTATCCTATTAAGCCTTTTCGAAATTGCAGTAAAAAAACAGTAAATTTTATAAAAATATATTTGATTATTTGAAAGAGCAATCATGTTTAGTCCTCCTGATCCCCCTTTACAGATCCTCTTCCTGTCGTCTATAGAGCCATTCAGTTCTGCTCGTATGTTTTACACATTGAAAACATGAATGAACCACACTAACATTATTCCGCATGAGAGAATCAATGTAACAACCCACCACATACTTTACAAGAACACAGTGGATGCATATCCATAGATTATTTGTGACCTTCCAGCCCGTATGAGCAGTAAATGCCAGAAACTTCATTTTGCGCTACAGTTGAAAATACATGTCAAGGTCATAATTTGCCGAAATCGATTTTATGACAGATTCACAATTCTAGTGATTACTACAAAATACCAGCAAAGTTTCATTTCAAGAAAATGATAGGAAATGTGAAATAAATTGGTATATTCTTAAGACAATCAACAGAAAATATAGGGCTTACTCAACTTTGGAACGCGTTTATCTCAGTTATACGTTTTACTCCCTGACAAACTTTGACGGACCATAACTTGACTTTTGGTACCTTATTTATCTTATAAGAATATAACCGATTTGATCAGGGAAGCATGGTCTTTGCACATAATTAAAAAAGTGAAAATGACAAAAACTGGCATTTACTGCTGGTTTGGGCTGGACGGTCACATTTACTAACGTAATTTAGCAGTGCATCTCTTCTCAATAATTATTGATTTATTTTGTTTCGGTGGGTTTTGGTACCTTATTTATCTTATAAGAATATAACCGATTTGCACTCTTATATTTAAATATCGTACCTAGATTACTCTAAATATCATTGGTTTAAATTAAATTGAACTTTTGCATAAGCTTGGAATAGCTTTCCAGTACTTACAAGCTGCTAAGATACGGTATCTAAAATCGTAAAGAAAGATTTGCCTTTTGTAAATGAAATTGGCTTTTTACATTTGGTATCAGTAAGAAAAAAACTAAATAAAATGGACAAAGCGTGGTTGATTTCATCAACACACTCACGATGCGGTGGCTTTTAAGCTTTCATATTATCCTGCACGTGGGCTAAAATTTGCATTTGCGTTCCTATCGCATCAGAAACATAAAAGATCCGACTTTTATAAGTTACACATGAAGAGGCATGTAATCTAATCATGAGTAAACTTTCTTAAGTTGAAATTAATTTAAAGCTATTGGGTTATGACTTTATAATCATCACATACATACATACGGTATAAGCACACACATACATATATGCATGCAGTGGATGTGTCGTCTGACAATTACATGGGAACATTTTGTGACTTGAAGCACCAAATTTGGATGAGTTACTTTCTCGCAAGAGAATTATACAATGCAGTAAAAATAAGGTTTAAATACAAGATAAGGTTTTACAATAGTATATTATATTGAGCTGCAAGCTTTTGTACTACTTAATTCGGTATACATTTGTATACGTTTATCGTAACTCACATTATTTTCTTTATGTTTACAAGCACAATATGTAGAAAAACCACGAAGGTTTACATATTGCTTAACATGTGATGTCTTTTTTAAGTCTTTTTTTAATTTGTTGTTGGTGAACGATTGTATATTTACATTTCTTATTGGTTATCTTGAAACCAGCTGCGCGAAACGTTCTAAAACGTCAATTTGACTTATTATATATGATATAATGGGTTCCTCTATGAATTACAAGAAATGTTATACGAACTATTAAAACAGCAATGTCAATAACATGTACGTATATTACAAAGTTGCATTAAAAATTGGCTGCGTTAAATGAAAAGGTATCACATTTCCCAGAACAATATTATGAGGTATGCATGTCATACAAGTACAGTGTATCATTGATTGATTGAATGGCAAAGACATAAGTCCCCCGGATAATTCCCTAGTATAAGTTTTAAAGTTTTAATGCTTTGACCAATAATTAACACAGTATTTACTTTGGCAGAGTGCTTAATGGTATATTCAGAGTCTGGACGATATGCATCGATCGATGCCCATCGACGCGCAGTCTTTACATGCACAACGCACAAGGAATAGCGCGTGTTAAAGACTGCGTGTCGATGGGCATCGATCGATGTATATCGACAGACTCTGAATCCACCATAATGCAGCTTTAAAGTACTTTAGGTCAATGTATTTTCCTAAAATAAATTAAAACAAGTACAATCTTCCGACTCAAGGAATTTAGAAAGTGCAAAAAAGAGCATTGTAGTACAAAAAATAACAATATTTGTTTTAGCTTGGTCTGAAATTAGAAACTTTTATCTCAACTTTATTGTCGCATAACATGTGTATACTAGATAACACTAAGAATATGTAGATGTGTTATACTTATTTTCGATGTTTTATAAAGTGTAACTGCATATAAGGAAGTAAACCAACAATTACCTTATTGCCGAGGAGCAAACCTATAGCAATAGAAAGGCTATGAGGTATTCAAATTGTACAATGTACACGCTCTGTAAAATATACAATCAATTTTGTTCCAAGAATAAAATAATTCATGCAATGGTGCTAAAACAACAGTATTGTGTATCTAATTAACCATTATCGACGACATGATTGACAAGAATATGTGTTCTTATAATCCAAGCTTCAAGTTGATTACTTCACTGTGGTATTATGCATATACATAAGAGGCGATGAATTTGCAATGAATTAATTTTGACACATACAAAGTTTTGATCATATTATGGTGTGTATAAGCATGATAAGTATAATGTACATTGTACCAGATTTAGGCTACATCTAGGCTGCGTTTAACCGATAATATTAGAGGCATGCTCGGATAAAAATACTGTCGTTTCAGTGGTTTTTTTTTTCTCGAAACCAAGGTAAAAAACAACATGATGTTTTTGCATCAAGAATCATAGTATCGCTGTCATTATCCGAAAACTATCCACATAATAAATAATCATTTTGAAATGCAAAAAAGATACTTCAGCACAATTGGTATCGGATTACTCCCTATGCGACTGTATTTTTCAGAAGTAGATCTTGTTAAAGCCCTGGCCTCAAGAAGTTTTGAATAATTGACTTGATTAATACTACCACCTTGAAATTAAATCGGTAACAACCATGTTAAGAATACAATGATAGTGCATATAAAAATGTCAAATATCGTAGTTCATAAAAATTTACTCAAAATTTATTCAAATTGAAGCACTGATCATGCTGATTTGCAAAACTTAGAGACCATTTTTATAAGTAAGGTTTTCTTTTCTTTTCTTTTTGTGAGAATACTTTCAATTTTGCTTACAGACCTCTAAATTTTTGCATTATTTTGACAACAAAATATTTTGAAACATGCTTTGAAAGTGTTTTTTAATTTGATATTTACGAAATACATTATAGCCTAATAAAGAATTGATAAAGAAATTTTGGCTGAACTGATTATAGCCAATTTTTATAACAGCTTGTCGTTAAAAACATTTCTACTAAACTACACGTATATACTAGATTAAATTAGAATACATTTTTTAATTTCACTTGTTTTATGTTTAATGAAGGATAATTGCACACTTTCAGCAAGAAAGCCAATTATTGTAAAGTAGCAAACCTAACATTTGCAAAGCACTAAGGTATGCAAATGAATAACATTTAAGTTGATTAGATATACAAAACCAGCAATAATACGCGCTTTAATAAATATGCAACCAATTTTACTCCAAGAATAAATCCATAGTGCATGTAATTGATGATAAAACACCAGTATTGGGAATCTAATGAACTATTGTCACCGACGTGCTGGACAAGAATATGTGTTCTTATAATTCAAAGTTTAGCATGTTTAGGTTGATTACTTCGCTGTGATATCATACATTTTACATTAGGGGCATTGAATCAGCTTGGGCAATCAATTGAGGCATAGTTCACCAGATATTTATTGTGCAATCTAGATTAGTGACAGTTCATCTCGAACCAGCCTTAAATTTGACCTCTTATCATTCTCACTTGTTCAAACATTTGGAAAACCATGTTATAATGCTTAAAATAACACCTCATTAAACTTCAGTCGGCTTCTGTTATACGGTAGATTACCATGCGATCGTATTTTTCATGTTTGTTAAAGTAAAGTCCTGTAAAAAGTGTTAAAGGTTTGTAAAGTTCAGGGCCCAAATTCGTGAAACCCTGCTAACTCTAGTTGGCAAATAATCTATTGTATACCTGCCCAAATGTGACAGAAAGACAAAGAGTTAGCAGCCAACTAGAGTTAGCAGGCTTTCATAAATTTGGTCCCAGGTGTCTAATAGATCTCCAGGTATCAATCTAAATATTCTAGGGGATGGTAAAACATTAAATGCATAAAACCATGTATTTGAAAATCTGTGATAAAAATGAACATAACTGATAGTGAAATGCTAAAATTGCCGATTTCCATTCATATATGTGGAATGCGGACGTCAAAATAAAATAAATTTTCCTTTAATAGGGATTGACTAAAAGCTATACAGCTACAAACTTTATAGATCTTATCATTGCCTATCGAGGCGTAACCGTATTTCAGATTAAAGATGCATTTACAATAAAACAAACGGTGTCCCTTGTCAAAGTAATCTGAAGCCACACATTTTTGGTATATAGTATACCGTACAGTAATAAAACTAAATGGCTGAGTTCAACCAATGTCAATATAGAAATAAATCGATAGATACATTTCTTCTGACACAACAGATGTTTTAAAAAGTCGAGGTTGTAGTCAATACACCCTTGAATATATCATTGAGGCGTTATTTTCATCCGTCTCGAGTTCAACTTTGTAAATTCATCTTCATGGAATATCTTTATTGTTGTATACATACATACATTTATTTATATAGCGCCTTTCCAATGATCAAAGCGAAGAAAAAATATTTGAAAATAAAACAAGTAAACATCATATAAAAAAGAGCAAAAAACAATTATAAATTATACATATGAGTCTTCAACATTTTCTTAAACATGTTAATATCATTGATCTCCCTGAGATTACGAGGTAAGCTATTCCAATGTTTGGGACCAGCAGATGTAAAAGCTGTATCACCAAAGCATGTTTTGGAAAAGGGGATATGAAGCCTTGTCTTGTCAAAAGTTGAACGTGTAATGCGACCATATGACTGGGATTTGACACGAATGCATTGTTGCAAGTAGACTGGAGCCTGATTATGAATGCATTTGAAAACATAAAGGAGGATCTTGTATTTTATGCGTTTATCAATTGGTAGCCAGTGGAGTATGTCCATGAGTGGTTTTGCTCTATCCAGCCTATCAGCAGAGAATATTAATCTGGCAGAACGATTCTGGAGGACCTGTAGACGTTGTATATCTTTCAAATGAGAACCATATATGAGAGCATTACCATAGTCAAGTTTTGACAAGACAAGTGATCTAACAGCATGATGTTTCGTGTCCTGATCAAGGTAGCGCCCAATTCTACGAATGTTGCGTAACTGAAAATAACCAGATGAGATAATACTATTAAATTGCTTAGTCATGCTCATGTGGGTATCAAAAATTACACCCAGATTTCTAATGTCAGATGAGGGTTTAATAATGGCGTTTCCGATTTTCAGTTCAATTGATGGAAACCTCTGATAAAAATACCTGGAACCTGCTATAAAAAACTCGGTTTTATCACTATTAAATTTTAAGTTTGTTAATGTTCATCCACTCCATTAGTTCACAAATGCAATTCTGTAACTTGTGCAGTGCATGTTGGGCAGAACCTGTGACCTTGGGGTTAAAAGAGACATACAATTGCGTGTCATCTGCATACTGGTGAAATTGAATGTTATGACTACGAATTATATCACCGATGGGTAATGTATACAAAATAAACTGTAATGGGCCTACAACTGAGCCCTGAGGGACACCATAAATAAGAGTAAATCAGAGTAAGAACCTTCAATGAAAACACTACATGTTCTGCTTTCAAGGTATGTTTTAAACCACTTAAGGGCTGTTCCTGAGACACCAATCCTATTATGAAGGCGTTTGAGCAAAATGTCATGATCGACAGTATCAAGTGCCGCTGATAGATCAAGGAGGACGAGAAAAACAACTTCCTGTCTATCAACGGCATCTAATATATCACTCTTTACCATTAACAGAGCAGTATCTGTACTGGTATTTGCCTTATAGGCTGATTGAAACATTTCATCAAGATCATATGAAGTAACATGGTTAGTAATTTGGTTAACAACTACTTTCTCAATAAATTTTGATACGTACATGATATTGGAGACTGGTCTATAATTTTTGTATTCATTACGATCAAGAGAGGCTTTCTTTATAATGGGTGTTAAAACTGCATGACCAAGAGCACTGGGAAATTTGCCAGATGTTAAAGACAAATTAATGATTTCTGTAAGACATGGAATTACAGCATCGACATGTTGTTTCAACAACCATGTAGGTATTACATCTAAAACACTGGAGGTACTAGAAGACTTACTTATAAGTTCATGAACTTCTTGTTTAGAAACTGTCATAAACCTGTCAAAAACACAATTGTTATTTGTGACCCAGCTAGCCTCACTTTGCTGAGAGGAATTGATGTTACTATCTAAGGTCTCACGGATCCTGTTAACCTTGTCCATAAAGAAAGTGGCAAATTGATTACACAAGTCCTGTATTGAATCATAAGATGGAAGGATTCTGCTACCCTTGTTTAGAAGTGTATTGATGGTTTTAAAAACACCTTTTATATCCGCATTAGCCAACTTATCCTTATAAAAATCAGATTTAGCAGAATCTATTAGGCGGTCAACTAAGTGCTTTTGTTCAATGTAAGCCTTCTTGTCTTCCTCCATACCACTTTTACGCCATTTCCGCTCACAGCGCCTACGAACCCTTCTCTGGTCACTTATGGCATCATTGTACCATGGAAAACGTGCGCGGATGGTACGCACCTGAACGGATTCAGGGACATGACGATCAAGAACCACTCTAACCTTGCTATTGAACTGTTCAAGCAGTTCATCGACACACTTTGTAGGACTTATATGATAAAGCTCGTGTATGATTTTTTACAAATAAAAAAGCAATATGTACTGCAATTATAAAGTATTCTTTGAGAAGAAAATATTTGCCAGTAATAACAATGTTCAAAAGCATAGCATCCACGTTGTTAAATTACCACGGTTAAAATGTGAAAGAATACACTACAATTTTATTTCGTTCATATTTATTTCATTAGAAAATGTGCACAAAAATTTAAAAGAATGTTTTGTGTTTCTTAGTGATACTGTAAACCTACACCTCCATGGCACCTCGTCCGTTCGTGTATGCTAACTGATTTTAATCTTGATCAGTAAGAGGTAAAATTGAATCGAATTAAACGACTTCAATAGCTAGAAGGCATGAAAAAAGAACTTTTTATTGCATTTGCCATGAGCAAAAATGAAAGGTTTTCACATTCTATCACTCATTGAAACCTTGAAAGTATCTCTCAGCTTAAATGCGTCAAAATGAAATTGTATCACTCAAGAGCATAATTTTGCATAGATTACGTGCGAACAACACAACCGATTTTTAAAACCAAAATGGTAGACTGCCTTTGGAGGTTTGACTTGAGCTTTAAAATGAAATTTGTAAGATTGACATTAATTTGATTCAAGCAAGAAAAGGTTTTATTAAAATCGATTCATATTTGAAAAGCCAAGCATCTTACTATTACTAAGTTAGGTAGCTTTAAGTCATTAATTTTTCTTGAGTGAAAGGTCATTATCACGATTACTCGATTACCAAATCATCCATTTCTTTTTAACATTATCGAAAAAAAAAAAATACTTTATTAATTAATGATAAGCATACTGCTTAGTAAAATTTGTAACTGGGAAAATCACAAAAGAAAACAAAAATCTGAGCTGTTTAAACAAATTCAGCATTCCTCCGTGTTATCACAATAAGCCACTTTGACATTAGGTGACATTACAGCAGGTATATATCAAGCACATCATGCTAAATTGTTGCAACCATATTTCATTATTTTGGCATTAAAGTCGCTTATGGAAAACGTAAGCAGTAACAACGAGTGCATCAATAAAATTAATATAATATTGATGATTAATCTACCTAATGAAATTACCTTACCCAGTGTTTTGTTTAACTCTTAGAATCGTCTCAATTTCCGTGAAATATCCCTTCTTTAGCGTAATTGGAAGTTTAAGTACAAAAGCTTCGATCACAAACTTTTCTTTAAAAATTTGATTCCATAAAAACAACTTTATTGTCGTATTTAAGCAAGACTAAAGGTTATTTACACTTGACCTTGGAAGTGAAATATTCTATGAGCGATGTGAAAGTGTTTATCTGAACAGATTCCGATTACCATTTATGCTTAAGATATATCATTCAATCAATCTAATCGGTATAAAATATCACGGCTTGCAGGTATTTTCTTATATCGATGGTGAAACGTGATCCTCGGAAAAATGGAATCTAATTGAGGCACATTTTAAATGCAAATTGTAATGTCTTGTGGAATAGGCAATGCGTGAGCATGGCAAAAGCTGTAGTAGTATAGTATCTTGTCAGTTCAATTTTTCTTAGTGACGGTTTGATCCATTGTTTTATATAAATATCCGAAATACTCGAATGCAACTATAGATCCCATTCGTGATACCACATCCTGCTATTGCAAATGAAAAGTAAAAATAACAAAGTGCCGATTTTAAATAACAGCTCGCTAGTCCGAATTTCAAAATAGGCTCGCCAGTCGGAATTTCAAAATAGGCTCGCCAGTCGGAATTTCAAAATAGGCTCGCTAGTCCGAATTCTGAAATAGGCTCGCTAGTCCGGACTAGCGAACCTTCGGACTAGCGAGCTGTTTTTTCGGACTAGCGAGCCTTTTTCAAGGTTATATTTTCCCCATTGAATAACGTTTCGGACTAGCGAGCCTTCGGACTAGCGAGCTTTCGGACTAGCGAGTCGTCGGACTGGCGAGCGGACCCTCATCTATCCTGGTTTGCCCTGCAATTACACCTCACTGACACCTCACCTGCGATTTGACAGTCCAAATTAATTTCAATAAAGCACATCAGATCATATATAAACACAATATGTTGTGCTTTGGTCTCTTGTGCTTCTTATCAGTATTATGTTATCCAGACACCATTAAAGGCAATGCACATCACACAATATATAACTTATTTTGATATGCCCATATAATATTTGGTCAGAAATAGTCCTGGAGGAAATATTGCATTATAAATATGGATATTCATGATGCTCAAGATTGGTTATTACGTAATAGACCTTCTTTATAAATGACTGTTTCAAACAATTAAGTACAATTTAAACGAATGTATTTAACGTTCTTGTTAAAGCACATGGTTTTAATCTACTTTTAAAATTTAATAAAGCCATATTATTTGTTTGAAAATAATTTTACTCGGAAAAAAGCTGATATTATGTCATTATGGAATTACTTTTGAAATACATATAATAATAATTTAAAACAGAACACAAAACAAAAAGATTATGATCAAATTTGGAACGATTATAGATGATTGTAAACATAGATGATCAAAATGCAGTATGACATTAGTTTGCTGTCAAAAACTTCTTAGATTTAATGATAATATCATCCTACATTCACGACTTCATCTTAAGGCTACAATAATCTTTTTCCCGAGCGAGACGGTGGAAAGTCATGTTTACTGTACGTTTTTTCCTACTTAAACATATCAGAATTGCACAAATTTTGGCTTACATAAGAAATAGAATATCTAGTTTATTCATTTATACATGAACCTTTACTAGGAATTCACGCCCATGATCAAGTTCAAAAGTGGCGTCAATAGGCGACTTCTAAAAAATGTTAACGCCCTTTTCACCGAAACCTCATAATTTCATTAATGTTCGAACAATTCGATCGTTTCCAAATTTTGATAGATTGTAGGCTTGATACTTCTTATGGAATTACAATAATATTGTATAAATACGTGATGTTGATTTAGAATTATAATGTAAGGAGCTCGCACTATTTGCCTGCCAAACACGACCGAACACCATGACTTCGAGATATTTCCCTCTTGAGCTCTGCGCATTGAAGTGTATGTTACGCGTTATTGCAGGGATGATAATAAAAGGAAGAAGAAAAACAACCCATGTCATCTTCTTCTTAAAGTTTCAAACGTTTTGTGACCGTCTTATCATTATTGTTCCTACATTATTTGCCTGTTTTAGAATTACAGACAATATCAGGCACATCATACACAAATATATGGAAAGATTTCATCGTTAAATAACATGGAAAGAGTCGGGTTGTTTATTTCAAAAATAGAAGGGAGGAAATAAAACTTGCCATGAGATATTTAAGGTCACAATAATTGAAAAGCAAATGAATGTCAACGATTTATGCTTACCAAAAATGCATGTTAAAATAGAGCGCATGGAACAAAATTAGGTTATGATGATATGAAAACCAAGTATAAATGAATAACTAGGTGGAGGGTCGAAATACATTACGACGTTTCCTTGCCGGTTTAGGTTATCATCCTACATTCACGACTCCATCTAGCATACAAACTTTAATAAAATATGACTGTAAATTGAAAAAAATCGGAGAGTATGTGGTAACCTAGACTTGCTGCAAGTCTTTGAATAACAACTTTTACTTCTGATGTCCTTTTTTTAATTTATCATAGTCTAAAACGTTTGGTAAAAACACAGTTAAAAGCAATCTATTTTCCTTTTTGCATTTAACCTTTTCCTCACTTTTTAAAATTTAGTTCTTGAATGAATTATGTTAAAATGTACACATCCAATATGTGTCTGAACCCCGGGGTCTGATCACAGACCTGTGTCTGTTGTCCAGCTTAGATCTAGCATCATATCAGTGTCAGTGATAACATATAGAATCATAGATTAAATTGCTCCTAGAGATAGGCCTACAACATTTACAAATTACATGCTCTATTTTTGTCCTATTCCCAATCCAAGTGACAAAATTAAAAAGACATGTGTTTATATCCCCTAAAGCAAGTTTGGCAATGTCAGCATCTCAATTTCAAAGACTTGCTACATGGCTAATTGATTTCGTAATCAGGGAGGTACAGTGACCAAGCATCTATTCCATTTCTGAAAATGGGAGTAAAGTTTTGTAAGTGTAGAAAACTTAAACAGTTTTCATTCAGAAGTATTGAGGGGGATATAGGAATAATTTAGGAATTAGGAATGACTATTTGGAACAATTTATTTACTTTAAAATGTTCCAGTAAATGTTACACACGATTTATATGTGTTCACACCCCGGGTTCACACCTTGAAAAATAATGGATCATCCCATTTTACATCATTAAACTCTATAGGCAATACCCAATGTATGTCTGTGGCAATGCAAGTATTAAACATGTGCTTGTAATATGACCTACTTGCAGTGATTATTTGAATTGACCAATCATATGATTCTGCTGTGGAATTATGAAGCAGAAATTAGCTTAGTGCCAAGGCTGTGCTGAGGGTAGGAAGAAAATGTGATCAGGCTAATAATAGACCATGTACAAGGGTATAGGCCCTACCAAATTAATGTAGGCATACAGTTGCAATTCAAGTTGGGTTCATTTAGTCTTGTGTGTTATTTTGTTTAACGAATTGCCAGCACAGCATTGAACCAAGGCTAGTGGTAACCACTTCTAAGGTACCTCAGATTTTGTTCAGCATGTGTCAAAATTAAATCGAAAACGACTAACATAGAGCACAGATATTTTCGGATTACACAATTTAAAAATGCGCCAAAATGAAAGTATTTCTTTAACTTCAATGCATTTGCTGTTTACTTAACCAAAGATATTAACTGATATCTTTGGATTTATTCTATAACACAACATCTCTAATTGCTTCTTCAAACATCTATATAACGTCTCTTCAGGAAGCGTTTGGCGATTTAATTTCTATGTTACCCGCAGGGTAATATATCATATTTCATTACATAACAAACCTATGCAGGTCTTATGTTCCATATGATGAATAATATTTTATAAGATATTTGACATTTTCATGGTTTATAAGAATTCGTTATATGGGTTAAGCGGATTGTATACCAAGTATGAATGAAAAAGGTCATGGTTCATATACATAGTAAAAAAAGTAAAGGTAAAGGGGACGATCTGTAATTCACAGGTCTGAGTGCCTATTTCTCTTACGAAGCATTTGGGCAACAATCCACTTTTTTGTTATATTTGCGTTGAGAGGTTCGCCAAACCTCCTTCCTCGCGATCGCGAGTCGGTTACCGTCCCAGCATTGAAGAAAGCCGGTGTAGCATGAATGTAAGTCCCCCGTTCTAATTGTCCTGGTTGTACAGTAAAGTATAGGCTAACAACTCTCACGCAACATTAGCTTCAAGCTTGATTCTGTTATGGTCTATGGAAGGCGGACTACTATTTCAGGGGACTACGATTACTTTCACACCGGTACCAATTTGACACCTGGGCGGAGAGGAGCACATTAGTGTACGTATCTTGCTCAAGGACATTACACACTTCTCTTAATGCCCGGTGATTAACAGTCGAGGACTTATCCGCTAGGCCACGCATGTCCCTTTTTTACCTTTTTACTTTACTTTATACATAGTGCACATGCCCAAATACTAAAATAAGATGACTTTGTCTCGTTTGAGCTATCGCGGGTTTTTGTTTACTAACTCACAGACCGTTTTAAATAATTCAACATGCAGTTTAACTACAGATATATTTATGTTTTCAAAGTAGAATCTAATTACGTATTCATTACGATTTATTTTATTTTGGTGGGTTTTTGGTACCTTATTTCTCTCATAAGAATATAACCGATTTGATCAGAGATTTGCACTCTTATACTTACATATCGTATATAGATTACTCTAAATATCATTGGCTTAAATTGAATTGAACTTTTGTATAATCTTGGAATAGTTTTTTTAGTACTTACAAACTGCTAAGATATCTAAAATCTTAAAGAAAGATTTGATATAGATTTGCCTTTTGTAAATGAAATTGGCTTTTAACATTTGATATCAGTAAGAAAAAAAATCAATAAAATGGACAAAGCGTGGTTGATTTCATCAACACGCTCACGATGCGGTGGCTTTTAAGCTTTCATATTATCCTGCACGTGGGCTGAAGTTTGCATTTGCGTTCCTATCGCATCAGAAACATAAAAGATCCGACTTTTATAAGTTACACATGAAGAGGCATGTAATCTAATCATGAGTAAACTTTCTTAAGTTGAAATTAATTTAAAGCTATTGGGTTCATGACTTTGTAATCATCACATACATACATATATGTATGCAGTGGATGTGTCGTCTGACAATTACATGGGAACATTTTGTGACTTGAAGCACTTAATTGGATGAGTTACTTTCTCACAAGAGAGTTATACAATGCAGTAAAAATAAGCTTTAAATACAAGATAAGGTTTTCAATAGTACATTATATTGAGCTGCAAGCTTTTGTACTACTTAATATGGTATACATTTTATACGGTTACCGTAACTCACATTATTTTCTTTATGTTTACAAGCACAATATGTAGAAAATCAACGAAGTTTTACTTATTGCTTAAAATGTAATGTATATTTTTTATTTTTTGTTGGTGAACGATTGTATATTTACATTTAGTATTGGTTATCTTGAAACCAGCTGCGCGAAACGTTCTAAAACGTCAATTTGACTTGTATATGATATAAATGGGTTCCTCTATGAACTACAAGAAATGTTATACGAACTATTAAAACAGCAATGTCAATGACAAATGTATACTACTAAGTTGCATTAAAAACTGGCTGCGTTAAATGAAAAGGTACCACATATTTCGCAGGAAAATAACTAGTCGAAGGAGGTTCAACAAATAAAAAAGTAGAATGTCACACATACGATGATAACAGCAGTAACATTTTAGATTTGGAGAGAAACAATCGCTAATTTAGCACATTTAAGTTGTACTTTAAACTATGTACACTCTTCCTGTCGTGGAAGGGCTATTTAAACATGAAACTGATTGCATTGTTTTGGGCCCAATAAGTGATGAAAAAATTATTATACATGTCGTTGGCTTCATTTCAATATGATAAAGCTTTCTTTAAAGGCTTCAGTAATAATTCCAGAGGATAAGTAGTCTTATATTTGATATTAAGCAAAGTAAAATGATATTATGTTTAGCATTCCCGCCTGCATGGAGTTTTTTTTAAAGAGCGTGTATGTGTGTGAGCTTACCCAATAGAATCATTTAATGAAACCAGTTTAAAAAACCCAACTTTTGTTTACTACATACATTTTACATGATGTCAGCCCGAGTTTAGCCTATTTTCCACTGAATACAAGAGTTAGAAGGATTCCTCCTTCAAATGTGCTTCCTTCTTCCCATTTTGTGAAAGTCAAGACATTAAAATGACATTTACTTACTTGAGATTACAATACGTGCATTATATCAAAAAAATAAAGCAGAGTTATTCACAAGGTTTATGCAATCCAGAGGGACTCTGCTTGTAAGTGAATTCGTCCAGTATTGTTTGCCTGGGACCTAAAGTTCAACCGACTTTACGAACATAAAAAAGAAACATTCCCTGGCTAGATTCCCTTTAACTTCTCTCCCCGTCATGAAATTGAATATAGATTGCAGAATAATCGTTTATATAAATATTTGTACTCATTTAAGAAAGTAAAAAAAAAATACATGCATCACATTCGATAAGCAAAACATGACAATGAAGGTTATTTATGGAACACAATGCCTCTAGACTTTGTAATCATAGGCTACGTAACTTAAATGCATAATTGCACAGATTTTTGCTGATCTCGTCGAATCATTTTAGTATAATTCCAGCTTTGCTCATTTTTGATCAATAAGTATATAAATATGAGCTAAAATTGAGAATACATTCTTGGGTAGCGTATTTTAATTTTTAAATATTAATTGTATCCATTTTTATAGATTAAATATAGTGTGTGAATAGTCCGTGTTAAAACTTTGTATACATAAAATGTATTTTCTGGTTCCTACACACAATCCACGCACTTTATTGCAAAATGTAGGTTTATTTACTGACATGCTTGAAACAAATCCTTGAAAAACTCAATAGAAAATTATTATTGAAACTAATATAATATGTGATGACTCACCCCGTAAAGGGGGACTTTGCGACAGAACATTTTTCAAGATACTGGAGAAAATAGGTAGCAAAAAATAAAGAAAATAATAAGAATTTGCATCAGATTTTTTGTTGTAAAATGTGATCGCCTTGATCAATTTCGACAAATAAGGTGTCATTTTAAAGCTTAGAAAATGCTGTAACAGATGCAATGATAAAACACAAAATTGAAATCATCAGCAAAGTCCCCCCTTTCGGGGTGAGTCATTACATATGTGACCAGCCCTATCGAAAGGTACCATAAGGGTCCCACAATCAAAACTGATTTTTTTGGTCTCATCTGAAAGATTTTATTGCTAAAAAAATCTCAATATTATATCTTAAGCTTTAAAATGACAAAGAAAGAAATTATCAGGTCTTGAAATCATGTTCTCGGGATTTTTGATATGCAGATACATCATCATCTTACATTCACGATAAGATACAGTATCACTGTCAATTGAAAAAAAAACCGAGCGAGTATGATGCGACAAGCTACTCCAAGTTTGCCCCTCCAAGGTACCTCTTCCGTTCGTGTATGTTGACCTATTCAGATCTGGTTCACAGGAGGTGACATTGAATCGTATCTGAATGACTACAATAGCTCAAAGGTATGATAAAAGTGGAACGTTTTATTACATTACCCTTGAGTTAAAATTAAATGTTTAACGGTTTTTTCAATATGCTAAAGTGTACATTAAACCTTTTATTATATATGTTGCGGGTATATTTAGTGTAAAGGGTGCAAATGTGGACTAAAACTTGCAAATGAAAACGATAATATTTGTTTTTAACCTTCTATAAAGTACATTAACTCTTTATATACACGTCGAATAATAATTCTACTGCTTGTATTTTCCAAAAGTCCTTACAATGCCTCCTCAAGAAGAATTTGGCAATTTACTTTCTTTATTGCGTCGGGTGTAAGAAACATCTTAGCAGTGACAGAGTGAGCATTTATTTATATATCATATTACATCTCATACCAAATGTATCTAAAGTTAAATGCTGCTTATGTTATCACGATTGAGAGAATGTGTTATATGAGTCAAGTTGACTAATTTTATCTACAGAACAGTTTAATGAGAAATGTTATAATCCTAAAAGATATTTTCTTTAGATGAAATAAGAAAAACAATGTGATCTTCACTATAACAAGGCAGAGTTCACATGTCCAATGTACGTGGGGTATGTAAAAATTGCGGGGTTTTCTTATTTTAAAAACAAGTGATTTAAAGCAAACGATAACATTCTTGAAGTAAAATTATTCTTAGTGATGTTTAACAGTTCTGTGATCGGAAACCCTAATCAATGGAACTGTGAAATGGGATCACTGAGTAGATATTATTTTTTTTAATAAAGTAGCACTAACGAAGCTATGGAAGAATAGAATTTTCTGAAATCGTCAAACGTCTAGCCTCCCTCTCAGGAACCCCCTTCCGTTTGTGCATCAGTATTTCTATACATTTCTGCAGCTCACTAGGAAATGGAATGAAACGATTATAGCCAGCAGCAAAAATGTAACGTTTCAATCTCTTCGTTGACGAGGCATATTTAGACGCACAGCTTGGTTGTAATTGATAACATTGGGTGAAAGGAGTTTACAAGTGCATGCAAAGCGGATGAAATTCATCACTCATACTGACTTAAAGTACAATATTGTTTGAGACTGTTGTTTGTATACACCATGAAAATTCTTCTCATTTTAGAAGTCTGGTTAAACAAAATAAAACAAACTTACAACGAACAAACAAACAAGAAACTCTACTCCATTTCAAGTATTTCAGTCATTATCATGACAAAATGCTTGCGTTGCACAGACACCGAAAAATTGATTACACACTTAATGAACATTTTGTTCCTCCTTCATATAGTTGAACAACATAATAATTCTCAACAGTATTATATTCACATTTTAATGCAGTTAGTGTATTGCGATTGTTGACACACTTTTTCATACTTCGTAAACTAAATTTCTACTACCAAAAGGTATTTAAAGGAAATAATGAATTCGAATAAAATGTATACTGAATCAACCGAAGTGATTTGGGGTCAGTCAAGGTCACAGCCATACATCTTTATTCCTTGACCCTAACTGATCAAAACCTGCACCATGGACAGCTACCACCCTGGGAGTATCCGTATGGGGTTTTCGTCAGGAGAATATTTATTGCAAGCACGATTAGCAAAGAGCGCAGGGAGCTGTTTGAGTCTTGCAGTAAAGACCAGTAAGGTTTAAAAATATGCTTAAATAAACAATAATGTTAAGTCCCTCTAAACACCCTTTTCAGGTCCTCTTCCTGGCGTTTATTGAGCTATTCAGTTCTGCTCGTATGTTTTACACATTGAAAACATGAATGAACCACACTAACGCCATTCCACATGAGAGAATCAATGTAATTTACACGTACAAAGTGGAACATTGTGGGTGCATATCCATCAATCGTCTGCAAACGTAATTACATAGAAGTACATTTTTTCTCAGTTGAAATGTTTTTTTGTTGTTGCTATCATGAGTAAACTTTTTAAAACTGGAATTCATTTGAAACTATTGGGTACCGCAGGGGATAATGGAAATATTTGAGTGCAATAGATGCATTCTCGTATCAAAATCAATTTAATTGTGGTTTCATCAAGTTATCTTTCTCCATTTTTTTTTTTAAATATTCCTTGTTACTTTGTACAGTATTGGAATGTGCATACGGTACGAAATCATTAAAGTTGGTCTTGGATTACAATATGATATTTGAACGATATATGAATTTTTAAATCTTTCTTCTTTTCAACATGTTTAATGTAATGGCAGAATTAAAAATGATTTTTTGTTAATTGAATATGCTTTATCTATTTATCATTTTAAGGGTTGATGTCCTCCATCTGCTCAGGAAAATATGAATCCTAACTATTTTTTAATCATGAAAAGATAAATAGTTTCCACTGGATTTGCGGGGACTCGAACCATGGATTATGGCAGGGGTTAGCCATGCATTACGAGGCGAGAGATCTACCGCTAGGCAATCAAGGCAGCGTTGAGATCGTGAACTAAAATTTAAAACATAAACATTAGAATGCCGTATTTTTCTTTTGTTCACATAAAAATTGCAATTTTGCCTCATTAGGATGCTCCATTTGTAAGTAAATTATGCGAATGTGTATATCAGACAAAATGTAGATAATGTAGATACTAAAATCAGACAATTCACAGCTCAAACAGGGCGAACTCAGAGTCGTAATTCACGTCAGGTTTTTCGGGCAAAACAACGCGGGTTGTTACATTATCATTCAAAATCAAAACAACATATTCATACAATATTATTTGTAATTCATAAAAGGTATAAAGCCTACAATCTGTCAAAATTTGAAAACAGTCGAATCGTTCGAACATCACAAAATCATGAGGTTTCGGCGAAATAGGCGTCAATTTTTCGAAATATTCGATTGACGTAATTTTGACCTTGATAATGGACGTAAAATCACTAGTAAAGTTGTATGTATAAATTAAAGACTCTATTCCATATGTACGCCAAAAATTGTGGTATTCTGATATGTGTAAGTAGGTATAAACTTGCAGTAAAGATGACGTTCAGCCAAACAGCACCCATTTAGGGACTGTAGCCTTAACCTATGAATAGTTTTCTAGTACTAAATCTGCTAAAATACATGAATTCTAAATTCTCCCACATCTAAATTTAATAATCATGATTTAAAATATAGACTTTGAATTGAATATTCTTGATGCATTTTTATTTGAACCTGGGAATAGTTTTTCAAGCACTTGGCAAACAGCTTTTAAGTTTTCAACTTATTTTGTAGTTATCTTACAGACCGATTTGAAATAGATTTCGTGCATTGAATATGCTTGACACATTTACCCTTTTAACCGAGGAAACTTAAGGTGTTCAAGTAATTTAAAAATCCAAGCTTTAAGTTATTTAAAAGCTGACAGCATCACCAAATCTTGTCGACCAATTAATGTTTTCGTGAATATGATAAATATGTGCAAAATTGTATTAAGGTTCGACTGCCACGGGTATTGATGTTGCAACTATTATCGTACATTTGTCGGTAACAAAATAAGTTGAGATAGGTAAAGGAGGTTAAACAAATAAAAGGGCAAAATGTCACAGAATGTCGTACATGAAACGCCGAAAGCAGTCAACATTTGTAGAGAAACTCTGCTGATGAATAACATTAATAGTGGAAAGTCAATCTAATAACCGATTTATACTCAACTCTAGTCGTGAAAGGTCAAATAAACTTGTTAGCAGTGATGAAGAAATATCGTTTTGGTCATGTTGACTTTATTTTTTTAAGAGTTAACACATAGAAATGAAAAACTCCTGAGATCTTTTTTAACATTCTGGTATCATTACTTGAAAGAAGGCTATTTGTGAGGTGTATGATTTCAGATGGGACTGGTTATGTTTTGCCAATCACATTCAAGGTAGCGAAAAAAGAAACTAATACATGCAGAATACGAACTGTTTATTCACTGGATGTAATGTATTCCAGAATGAAATTTAATTCGTTTACTTCTCATTCTGAATTTATTTTACGTATGGCTTGACATACTCTGTTTTAAATTTGAATGACTTTTACAATACAATGACCTTTAAAAAGATATACATGCCTCTGACTAACATTTCTAAAGGATAAATATCGAAACAAGATCGATTGTTTAATGTCGTTTCATTGACTATGTGAAAGTAAATTAGGACATGCAAATATGAGTGTTGTATGACAGAGATATGATACAAGTTGTTTAAGGCGATGATTAGTTTATATATATATTTCAAATGAGGTATTCCATCAACTATACAAAATGAATACTAATAGACTAGACCTGATTGGAAGATGTAGATGTAAATTGTAAAGTTACCTCCTTGTAAAATAGAATTTAGTTTCTTATGTGTTTTCGCTACTGCTGCTGTTGCCGTTGTTTCCTTAAGCTGTGATATTAAAAGTTTCCCATTTCAAAAAATGGTATATCAAGTACTAATTTCTTATTCATAATGGAAAAATAGGACTTAAATTATATTGCCGATATCTTTTAAAGATATATCATGGTTACGTAATATACAATTTCCCCAAAACCGATTTATAGTGAGATGGCATAAAAATTATTCAGAGTGATAAAAGAATCTATGTTTTGTGTATTTTCCTTAATCCTAAAATATTGCAATAAAAACTACTGGAATGTATCATTGTGACAAACATAATTATTTTTTTCCTTTTCTTAAGTAAGATCCTCACAAACAGGTTGTAAGATATTGGAAATATTTTAGTACAGTATAGATTATTCTTGTATCATGACCATTTTTGTTTTTCTCCTATGAAGTTTTTTTTTTAGTTTTTGAGATATTTTGGTTTTTTTTGCATCACTGAAAATATTGAACCCAATATGGCAACCATTACCATAGCAACACAAACTGTGATTGTTCTGGAATAACAAGCTGCTTCAAATGTAAGGGTAGTGTTGACGATTGAGCAAGAATTAATCTTGCACTGACCGATTGACGCATTGAATATGTTTGATCCATTTGTCATTTTAACCTAAATCATTTGTAAAGTACGTAAGTTGCCAAGATATCTTAATTCTAAATTTTGCTCACGTGAAATCTAAAAGACCGATTTGAAAGAGATTTTCGTGAATTGAATTTTCTTGATACACTTACCATTTTAACCGGGAAATAGTTTTCAAGTACTTACACACTGCTAAGAATTTTTTCACTTCTTGTATATAATATATAATATAAATCTTCAGACCGACTTATAACAGATTTCGTGAATAGAATGTACTTGATCCATTTACCTTTACACCTGGGGAAAGTGTTCAAGTACTTTTAACAATCCAAGCTGCAAAGACATCTAAAGCATAGCTAAATCCCACAGACCGATTTGATGTAGATGAATTGGGTAATAATACTTGATCCATTTACCTTTTTAACCGGAGAAAAGAGTTCAAGTACTCTACATGCTTCTAAAGATAACCATATTGTTGTATTGTAAAGACTTACAGATCTAGATCAATTTGAAAAAGCCTTTTCTTAACTGAATATTATTTTCTATAGTTTCCATCAGCGTAGAACTTTATTACATGGGGTATTTAACTTTGGTAAAAAACACAAAATGGACAAAGTGTGACTGATTTCATCTACTTTGTTATAAAGCGGTGGCTTTTAATTTATATATCTTACACACGGGCAGAGATTTACTTTTTGTTAAATATGTGTAAGTTACACATGAAGTAGCATGGCGTAATCTGATCATGAATAAACTTTCTAAAACTGTAACTCATTTAAAGCTACTGTGTTATCAATATGATTTTATTATCGCTTACATGTATTCAGTGACTATATCGTCCGACGATTGTGTAGAAACATTTAGTGAGTCGTACCATCAAACGCACAACTTAGAGGAGCTTTTTCACAAGAGAAAGAAGATTTCAAACTGTGATGGTCTTGTAAGTTATAAAAGGAAATGACTCTTGGTAGTAACGTTATTTTCTGTAATATCTTTCAAGTGCAGAAACTAGAAAATCTGTTAAGTTTTATTGTGCATGTCTTTAGAGTGATTATATTAATATGAAATGCAATTACTGCAATTTTAGTATGATTCAACTGTCCCGAATATTGTGGATTTTGTACCTTAAATGGTATCACATTGTGCTGGAACCAAACTTAAGTAGAAGAAGGTTAAACAAATAAAAAGGTATAAAATGTTACAGAATGTCGTACATGAAACGCCGATAGCAGTTAACATTAGATTTGGAGACAAACAAAATGTGAAGTACTCTCATGGAAATTTAAACGAATTTTGCAATGCAACGACCTTTCAAACCATACATTTACTGCTGACATTTTTTAAAGGATAAATATCAAAATGAGATCGATTTCTAAATGTCTTTTCATTTACAACGTGAAAGCAAATCAGGACATTGGTGTTGTATGAGAGAGACACTGCAAATTCATCATGGACCTGTTTCTGTTTTATTGTTGTTTCCTTAAAATTATTTTACCTAGCACTACTGGCATGCCCCCCCCCCTTTTTTTTTGAAGGGGGGGGGGTATTGTATCACATGTAACAAGGATAATTATTGTTTTACTGTTCTTGACCAATCATCACCACAAATTATGTTCGAATAAAGGCGACAATATAAAAAATTTAGTAATACTATGGCTGAATTCCTGTATCATTAATAGAGTTTTTGTTGGGTAAAGTTATCTTTTTTAGTTTTTGAGACATTCTTTTGTTTCGAATCACTTAAAAATATAGAACCCAATATGGCTATCATTATTATAAATGGGATTGTTCAATTGACGTTGTTAGTATAGTTGTATTGTTCTGACCGATTTCAAATAAATCTTCGTGATTTACATATGTTTGATCCATTTATCATTTTACCTGTACACAGTTTTTTTTTTCAAGTTCTTAAAACTTAATTATAAAATTATCTATCGCTGAATCCTACAGCCCAATTTAAAACAGATTTTCAGGAATTCAATAGCCTTGACACAATTGCCATTTTAACCTGGGAATAGATTTTTCAATAGATTTTACAAACTGCAAGACATTTTTAAATTCTTGTATATTGAAATAAATGCGCTTGATCCATTTACTTTGGCTATGTTGGAAAGATGGTTAAGTACTGTACAAGCTGCTAAGATTTCTAAAATCACGCATCTCTTAATCTAAGTTATAGACAGATTTAGAACAATGTTTGGTGAATTGAGTAAATATGTTGGATCTATTTACTTTTTTAACCTAGATATTTATTCAAGTACTTTACAAGCTTTTAAAATGGCCAATGTATTGTATTGCTAAATCTTATAGACCGATTTTGAATAGATTTCAGAATTGACCGGTTTTATTTCGTTCAGCCAACTGTTTTTTGTTCATTGTTAAAAATTAAATAAATGGACAGAGTTTCATCTATTTACAATGTGGTGGCTTTAAAGTTGTTATGTATCTTACTCTATAGTGGATTAAGATTTCTTGATATAAATAACTCATGAAGCAGCATAGTGTAAACTGATCATTA
>JXSR01S048680.1:18865-33041 GCA_000969725.1 Ophiothrix spiculata
TTTTTTTCAGTACACTACACATGATGTTTCGTCAATCGGTTTCCGAGATCGGAAGGGGGGGGGGGT
The DNA here is from genome assembly GCA_000969725.1 of Ophiothrix spiculata. Taxonomy (NCBI): domain Eukaryota; kingdom Metazoa; phylum Echinodermata; class Ophiuroidea; order Amphilepidida; family Ophiotrichidae; genus Ophiothrix; species Ophiothrix spiculata. The sequence continues at coordinate 18,932 of JXSR01S048680.1, forward strand.
CGAAAAAGCCCGGCTCTTTGAGGGTTAAATCTGTTTGTTTCACGAAGTGGTCAAGGTATTGCACGTGCGCGTTGGTGGTCATAGAAGGGTATCCATATGTACCAAACATAAGAAAAACGCTTTCCAGCAGGGATTTTATGTCAAACCTCGTGTCCTAGATAAAATATCGCAACAGAACAAAACTAAAGAAAACGTCGAAATTAGGAAAATCGTTTCAAAATGCGGCCAAATCGATGTAGTGTTTGGGAAAAATAACCCGCCAAAAATTCAAAAACTCACTTTGCAAAGGAATTTTTAAATAAAATTTGAGCCATATTTGTAAAATACAAGTACAAACACATTCCTGAAACAAAATTAAAATCACTGTATTTTAAAATGTTCACTTGAAACAAAATAATAAAGTCAGTTTCATAACTTATTTATAAAATGTAAATGATACTTACTGTATACCTTAAGTGAACAGAGAACAGATCTGGTGACTTGCGATATCCACAACTTGATATGACATGGATCTAGCAGATTAGGACTGGGTAATTAACTATTAAATAAAGGGATTTGGTCAAAGTATATGACCATGCTATCGGCAGATACAATGGAATCAAATGAGAATGTGCGTTGGCAATTTATTTGCGGATCTTAATTTGGAGCAACTTTGGATAATATTGACAAAAACAAAACAAAACGGCGCTTCACTTCTTATAGGATAAGTAGATTCTAGTAGATTTTTTAATTGTATTATTGTATCTGCATTCTGTGATACGATGGGTGATATGATATAGTACATGTTAAGATCCTAGACTGGTAGTAAGCATGTAGGTTTTTTATATGGTCAGCAAATGCAAATAACCTTCTTACATACATTTACCACGCACATATATATTAGTATGAATGAGGTATAGCAGGCCTCGTGTCACTAGGTGAGGTATGTAAATGGATGGAGGCGTTACAGTTTTAGGTAAAAATCATGAGTATTTTTACCATAATTTCAGATAGGTGTGGTCAATTGATTTGGTTTATCAACCATAACCTTGACAATTTATCCGGCTATAAGTCCCCATTGTTTCATCTTCAATTATTCTTTACTTTTTGAAATAATTGCATTCAAATTGTGGGGGTGCGAGGATGCCATGGTTGTAACAAGTATGCATGCATTACAATGACTATACGGTGCATTATAAGCATTGGCTATTACCTGTCGTTGTACCTACTGAAGGGGTTTGTTTATGAACAAATGAGAAATCAGTGATTATGAAAAGAAATTGTGGATGAAGTCATATAAATTGGTATTTGTAGTAATAAATTCCAATTGACTTTTAACAAATATTTGATCACACTATAGCTCAGTACAGAGGCAAATTCTTTCATTACAAGTTTGGTTTATTTAAAGTATATAGCACCCCCTTCATATATCGAGGGGTCAGAATATTAAATTACATACAGTTATAAAGATATGATAAAACCAATTATGGTACCATTTTTGCATGAATTTCTATACTTACAACCTCTATCCACCTTTGTGGTTTGTCGACGATTCTTACAGTCATAGCTATACAATGATATATAATTTACTGGGACTTTATCACAGAAAAAAGAATTGCTATGCGTTAAAAAGAAAGGACATGCAAATTCCATTCTACATCAGTGTGTAACGCAGATTCGTCCTACCTCATAACACAACGCCAGCACCTAGTAACAGGCGATGAACAGGGGTTTGGTATCATATCAAAAGATATGATGAAACCAATTATGGTACCATTTTTGCATGAAATTCTATACTTACACCCTATATGACATTTGTTCCACCCTGTATATCCACCTTTGTGGTTTGTCGACGATCCTTACAGTCATAGCTTTACAATGATATATAATTTACTGGGACTTTAACACAGAAAAAAGAATTGCTATGTGTTAAAAAGAAAGGACATGCAAATTCAATTCTACATCAGTGTGTAACGCAGATTCGTCCTACCTCATAACACAACGCCAGCACCTAGTAACAGGCGATGAACAAGGGTATGGTAATGATCGTTCGATGATGCAACGTATATATAGTATACTGCTACGGGTACATAACGATTGTCATGTGATATTGCGGTCAATGTCATACCCTATAGAAATGTTAGCGGCCATGACTTGAATGCAGGGAACCTGATATCACTTACTACAATAGCAGACCTAGTAGGAAATACCGGGAGGAAATAGATGTTGTAAATTAGGGATATCTACATCCCATAGATGTTGAAGTATACCGTAATAAGTATATTCAATTTTCCACGGCATAATATCAACAGCGCACACCAACATTTCCCAAAAGGACTTAAAGAAGATTAGAGGGTTATCATACTTATAAGTAATTATCATAGGAGGCTGTAAAGCATCATTAATTACAGGTTAATGCTTAAATACTAAATTAAAGTTGGTTCTTATTGCCTACTTAGGAATTTTGTGAGTAAAAACGTTGATGTGTTTAGATTACTGAAAAGTGAGAAAAGAAGCTATATATATAAATGCCGATATTGTATTGTACAGGGATACAAAGCACAAAAAACAGTACAATACAATAGGAAAAAAGGCAAAAATATAGAGCATACAATAAAATATCTTGAAATACATACAGAATATGTAGATTATTGCCCCGGGGGATTCTTAAAAAAATTGTACCGGGATGCTCAAAGTAGACTTCAGAATTTTGACCATCTCTATACCTCAAAGAGCGTGATTTTGTGACCTATCTCTATTACCATTTTTCTATAAAAAGCACCCAATTTAGGGCAAATTGGGTGATTTTTTGGCAAATTTTCCTAAATACACCCAATTTTGCAAATTGGGCGCATTGGGTCTCTGACGAAAACCCACTCATCAATATACCAAAAATTACGAAAATGTTCCCCCAAAACCTTTGAGCTTTGAGCATCCCCGTATACCATTTGTCAGTAAGAACCCCCCCCCCGGATTATTGCACTAAAAATTGTTTGCTTAAAATATATCTCACAATCTTGTGGAGCTCGTGTCGTCTAGTGGAACAGAGCAGGATTCATAATCAGTAGGTTGCGAGTTCGAGCCCCATTAGCGCCAACGAGTAATGCCCTTGGGCAAGGTATTTAGTCTCCATTGCTTCGTCGACCCGAGCGTTATATGGGTAATTATTAGTAATATAGTCGAATAGCGCCGTCTAATGGTATATCGATACCAAAGATATTGTAAAAGGCAGCTGACCATTTTCTAATGGTAATGTGCTAATTGTCATAAGCGCTTTGACCCGATGTTCAATCGGAAAAAGCACTATATATATAAGTTGGATAATTAATTGAATTAAATTAAAGTACTTGTAACATGTTGTTGCATAAAACATTGTTCAAGTCGATTGCCACATTATTACTTTAACTCTACGCCAATCCCTGATTGTCATGTCTGCTGATAATGCATATACATGTATTGATGGATGCTCATGACTTTTATATAATGTAGTAACAAACAAAAATAGCCCTCATGAAGAAGCGTGCATTTCTGAATTGAGTTTGATGAATAGGTCAATACATCCTTATTAGCAATGATTGGCTGGCTAAATGATAACATGGCGTTGTTATTTCAAGAGCCCAGAGACATTTGATAAACAAAATGAACCTCGACGAGTGTAGGGTAATGTACATCAAACAAGTTATACAAACATATCTTGGGATGATTTCCCTGAACTGACACAAGTTTTCTATGAATTATGAATACCATATAAATACGTGCTATAAAAGTAAAAACATCCCAATGGATGTGTGATAAAGTAACTAAGTAATCAAACAAGAGACAGTAAAATAACACACAGACTCCTGCACTATTGTCAATGTTATTGTTAGATGAGCCAAGTTGCGGCCAAATATCGTGTTATAACGGATAGTGGACAAAATTTCAAAACGTTGTCATCAGTTGAGCTGATTTACACTTAATAATAACAATTAAAAACCAATTATTGTGATAATTTTTAAAAAAGCGATGGGAAATGTACAATTTCAAGTATTTTCTTTTGAATATTGATCTTGGGTACCGGTCTATTCTATGGAATCATGCACTGATATCGTGTTAACGGGTACTGGACAAAATTTCAAAACGTTGTCATCAGTTGAGCTGATTAACACTTGATAATAACAGTTAAAAAACAATTTGTGTGCTAATTTTAAATGAAGCGATGGAACATTTCAAGTATTTTCTTTTGAATATTGAAATAAGTTGGATTTTGATTTTAAAAACATTGTTTATACATCATGCATTTCAGATAAATCAACATTTTTTTCTTTTGATCTGCTTCTAAAGCAAATATTATTATTTCATTTATAGAGGGCGGTATTTTTCTTTGTCGACAATGGTATTTAATAATTAAAAAAAAAAATTGATACACAGGGGTTTAATTTGAAAACCTGATTGGTTTGTTTGTAATGGGTACCAATTATATTCTGAGGAATTCGATCAGCGATCTCTAGTATAGTGTCCTTTATCGCAGTTTGACACACAGTTTGGAAAATATTTGTAATTTACAGTGGCGATTACACAAACAGTAGCAAAAGAGAACAAGTGCAAACCACCTACAGGTAAAATATCAACATTAGAAACGTAAAAAGAAGATCATAGTTAGCATTTGAAGTAACTAATATAAAGACGTAAAATAGAAGCTATCATGAGGCAAATATTACATCAAAGTCAGCCATATTCTTTGAGAATAATGATGATCTTAATGCAAAGTCATAATATCACAAATAAAGGAAAAATCAAAATTCAACATTGCTGCTACTTTGTGGCCAATATAACTTTATTGGCTAGATGAAAAAGTAAATGATCCTGTCATATATTCAACTTTGAGTTTATTGCCATAACCCTGAAAAGAAAACGACTCTGGTAAAAATGTCTTGTAGTCCTGTTGATATTCATTATATATCAAATCAGTAAATTCCCTAACCATGTGCCACATTGAATTGAAAACGACAGCTTGGGGTAACTTTCTGGCTATTCGAATTTAAATATATTGGAAGAAACAACACAAAGGAGAAAAGTAGGAAAGTCGCGATTGTTGGCTGAAATGGGGACTGTTGGAATTGCAATGTTAATGTTGTGTCAGTAAGTGAAATTATGCATCATGTAGCAAAACGGAATTTTTACATTTTAACAGTGTGACTAATAATTAAAATAATAAAAAAAACTTACATTATTAAGTTTTGAAAATTAGAATGTGAAACGTAAAAATTAAAAATCATAAAGGTAATACAACTTCTTAAAAGGCATTAGAGAAACATATATGAAGAGTTGACTTGCAAAACGGCCTATGTCCTAGGACATCAAAAATGGTTTCTTATTAATTGGCTTAATTGATTTTTGTTGAAAATGGACGTAAGCCGTTTTGCAGGACAACTCATCAAACTTCAACTTTCGAACCACCTATATTCCAAATGTTTGCAAGATTTCTTTTTCAATTCTTCATTAAGCTATGATGTACTTAATAAATACCAAATGTTAACACCTGGGCATATATAATCAAATCGTTACCATATATTGGCATTATGCCATTTTATGCCTAAATATGGTCATACGATGTCCATATTTGGGTACAAAAGTAACAATTTCCGGATTTTAACCCACTTAGTGAGTGTTTTTCAACCAATTGTTGGTTTTTTTGCCAGGATGACGGACAAGTTAAAGGAGCATGGTCCGATTGCCTCAACTTTTTTTCAAACTTTTTGAGATTTTGGTACCAAAATGTTGCTCATAATTTTTTCATAATCCATGTGAAATTTCACGGCTGAATTACATTTCGTTTTGGAGATGTACATGAAAATGTGTCTAATTATGGTAACCATAATTAATTTTACACAGTAACGCATAGGCAGCTCTGAAAATTGCTCATAAAATTAAAACGGTAAGACCGATTGAGCTGAAATTTGAAACTTAAATCTTTTGAGTGGTTATCTTTCATTTTGAAAAATCGGACCAAGCTCCTTTAAAGGTCTATAAGAATCTATAAGCATTCCTAGTTCCTACAATCATTCCTAGTTTAATACACCGGTGCAGCGTTTGTGTTATAATACTACTGTAAAGATGATTTTCAATCTTTCGTTTCATTTGTATATACTTCTTTACACAATTTCCGTAATAATTTCAACCTAGCACCAAATATGTATTTTCTTGAATATGGTATTTCTTGCTACACGATTTACATCTTTTTTCACTTGAGAGTCTGCTAATCTAAAACTCGGTTACATTACCAATTCATTGTACAAAATCCAAACATTTCATGAGATAAAAGACGCCAGTTAGGAACCCAATATTATTCTTTAGTTAGGGCAATAACAATACGTCGATCCTGGGTTTCCACCCGGAAGTCAATCTTTACCGAAATTTTAGCCCAAACACAGTTTTGCCTATAAAACTAATAAGCCGTGACATTAGCACCTCCATTCATATACTTAAAAGCGGGCAATTTGAATTGTTGTTTGGGATGGGTGGTAGTGCACATCATTTCACGCCTATTTTATCAGTGCATTTTGGGATTAAATTTCGGTAAAGATTGATTTCCGGTTGGGAAACCCAGGATCGACGTATTGAGTTGATTCAATTTACATCGATATATTTTGCATTAATATGCAATAACAAAGCCACATTTTGAATTTTGATGACAGGTTTTCTTCTCAAGATACACTACCTATTTCTTTATTTCCAATATTCGATGTTGGCTTCTGTGTTAACTATCGCCTTATCTCCTTAAATCCGTTAACTCCTGCTGGTGTCATATAGTCATTTGAATATCTTTTAGACTTGGGCTTTCTTCTACAATGTGCATGACAAATGGGAATTCAACCTTTATAACAGTTTGCAACGAAAATCTTTCAAGATCCGGGGATGCCAAAATTCAGACGCAATCAGACGGTGTTTTCTAAATAACAATAACGTAAATGCACCTTTACGTAGATTTTAAAATACTGTTTATTGTTATATTCACAAACATAAAATATTTGTTTTGAATTGCATACTTTCATATATGCCACTTTGAGGAATCGTTCTTTGATTTATTGGGTCAGACTAACTGTCCACTTATCATTTTTGAGGTGTTTATTACTGTTGAGTTCTCAGTATAATATTACTTCATTGATTGATTAATTACCCACTAATAGATATTTGGAACTTTTTACTTCGAATGGCTATTATTTTTTATGTGTCGATCCCGATTTTGTTCTTATATGATGGAACTCGAGTAATTGACATTTTCTGTTAGATTTTAGACTATTACAATTAACTTTTCCATTCTTCATCTTTTCAAACAAACCATTTTCATTTACTTTATGAAACGTTTTTGGTAATGTTTAACATAACTATTTTTTATCGTTATTGTTCTTCAAAGGTTATTCCAGGAATAACTTTATTAATGGATTTATCATTCTTGGATTAGAGATAGCTCACAGTCCTGAACTAAGTTGAATTTTACAAAGCCTGGAATAAAAAGTTCATTGATTAACTTTGTTTTTCATTTACGAATACCAAATGACAACATCAATGGAATGAAAATATAAAGTTATTCCTGGATTGAAGTTATTCCCCTTCTGTTAATAGGGCCATTGGGTTTAATGTGATTCAATATCAACGTATTTGTAGCACTTTTAAGTGTTAAAACAAATTACGATTGTATTGACTTGTAATTGACATGGCATTCTAGTTTTACTTTTTTCCCGTCACTTTATAATAAGCAAAGAAATATTCATTCTCGTAAGTATTTAGTACGTAAACTGGAAGTTATTTAAAATCCAATATGCATTAAAAGTCCTACAAAGAATCGTTTTCTTACATTTCAATCTGAATCCTTTTTTCCATTAGCAGTGCACCTGTGCCTCATCTGGTATGCATGCAGGAAATTGGTGATCTAGCGCTATTGGCAAGTAGTTGAAAAATGAGATGGCTTCCGATTGATTTCTACTAGTGAGTCTGACAAATTATCTTGAACAAACCATTAGGGGGTACCGCGACAGGATCAGAATTGATGATCACTGACAGTGCAATATTTGGATTGTGATTTGTTAACACTCTAAAGGGCATTTTGTAGTCATTTTCATTCAGAATTTTATCATTGGTGTAATTTTTTATAATGATGTAAACTGTTCAACCTGGATATGCATTTTCAATTTAAATTTTCACGTTATGCAGAATGTATTAAACAGAGACCTATTTTCACCCCGTTGCACATTTTCAAGTGCTTATTAATGGATAGTATAAAGTTTGATATTGATTTCCAGGAGCTAGATCTATTCATGGTAAGCTAATCTCTTCTTGAACTGATGAATATGTTTTAAGCTCAATTCATATTCGGCCTCCAAACAAAATTTTTCCTACCAAACATTTGGTCGTGACGTAAAAATGACGAGTGACTCCAAACAAAACAACTTCAATACCGAGTTCAGACCAAACAAAATTTCGCGCTAGATTGCACATGTTATTGAATTGCCATATACATTGGACCAAATGTTTGCTACCCGTTCATAGTTTAAAATTCGATGGAAAATATTTGGTGACGTCACGACCAAATGTTTGGTAGGAAAAATTTTGTTTGGAGGCCGAGCATGAATTGAGCTTATCACAATGATGAAATTGTACTTGAAAAAAAAAATAATTATCACGAGGACAAATGCTGAATAAAAATGACGAACTGTATATAGCCTTTATATACTCTATAAACCTTGAAGTATGCAACAGGCATCGGATTACCGCACAAAAACCAATATGACCATACGAGAACATAAATTAGTCCGTATTTTTCAAATAAAAAGTTGTACTCAATCTTACTGAATATTCAAATAAACCCATTTTAAGGTTTGTCCATGTAATAGCAACAAAATTTGCTACAAATAATACCAAAATCATTAACGATTCATGTAAAATGGTAATACGCAGTGATTTGGTCTTAATCAAAGTTCACATCTAAACAAAAATTCCTTTTTTGTACAGCAAATGTTGAGTCTTAGATTTCGAAATAACAAATAAATAAATCTCAAGAACAATTCATTTGATTTACATAATTATGCCGTCTTTTTTTCCTTTTGCCTTGTTCTTTTAAATTATACATCTGAGGAAGTTGATTTAAACTTTAAGTATGTTTTGTACTTTAAGTATGATTAGAATCCGTATAACTGTACATCTACGCTATATTTATTATTTAGAAAACACCGTCTGCGTTATTACCGCCTTGGACTAGGCTATAAGATTTTCGTTTCAAACTGTCCTGATCCGTCGCGAGAATAAAAGGGTCGATTTTATGTTAATATATTATACAATATTTAGGAGCATGTGTTCTAAAAAGATATTCGAATTACAACACGACACCTACAAGAGTTAACGGATTTGAGAAGGTAAAGCGATATGTAGCGCTGAAGCAGCACAAGGTATAGGTGTGTCTTCAAGATAAAAAAACTGTCGTAAAACATTAAAAGAGTCTTTGCATTTGTATTTTAATGTTAAATATCTTATATTTCATTCTCATTGAAAATTCTTTTCCTAACACATGTAAATTAAGTCAACCCAATTTGCCGAGGCTCTCAATAAAACATGGTATTGGGTTCCCAACTGGCGCCTTAAATCTCATGAATTGTTTGGACGTCTGTAGAAAGAATATTGGTAATGTAACCGAGTTTGAAAATGCCAAACACTGAAGTCAATAAGAAATAAGGTAGAAACCGTAACTTAAATGAATGTGGCGTATAATTTAGTAGTGGTTTAAACGTGAATAAATCATTAATATTTTATTCAACCCGCCTTGTTATGTTGGCAAAAAACTGTAAAGCCATATGCAGCATTTTGTCCTTTTTTTTTCTAGGTCGAAAAACTCGCAAAAACTTTAGGATAAATAACGTAACCTGTCGAAAAGGACGTTTTTCAAGGTTGTTTTAGCAAAAAGAAAATGGGGATGTGCAAATAATTATTTTCAGTGGCGTAGCCAGAGGGGGAGAGGGGTCAGTCGGCACTTAACTGTCAGTTGCCAAATTGAGACTGCAGGAAAAAAAAGGAAAAGGAGGAGAGATAGAAAAAGGAAAGGAAGAAAACGAAAGAAAAGAGCAAAGGGAGAGAAAAGAAAAGGGATACACTGTTGTTTGAAGTGGACATTTATTAATTTTTAACCCAAAATTAATTTTTTTCTTCACAGAACGTTGAAAAAGCAGTATAAATAGCTGGAATGTGTTGCATACTAAAGTTTTGAACCCATTCTTAAAATTTTATAACATTTTGGATGAAATTTGGTTAATTTTGAGCTCATTTATTGGTATTTTTTGTAAATTTAGAATTGTGCAAAAAAGAGGGCGCTATACATATTTCAAATTATTGATTATATTTGATTATCGATTATGTCGTTTGATCTGTGAAGATTTTGGTTAAAAATGATAAATTAAATTTTCTTGAGGTCATATGCTTTATTTGCATATCTAATTTCGGTAGTACACACCAGCATATCTCTTCCACATCCAAAAATGAGTTTTTATGAATAGCGCCATCTATTTTGACACTTAGAAATAAAATGTCCCTATTTCTATTGGGTTCAAACAACAGTGGATAGACGGGGGTGGTTAGTGAGGGTAGTGAGGGTAGTGTCAGTGTTGGTAGCATTTGAGTTAGAAAGAGTAAAGCACATTTGCTTGGACCATTTGGCAAATAAGTTTAAATTGAAAATGTTGCTGCATGGGCCGAAACGGGCAGCTCGGTAATCATTTTATCTTGTATACTGTAAATTTATTGTCACGAAATTTTGCCAACTGGAATTGTTCTTCAGGCCCACACTCAGTCAGCAAAATCACTAAAATATTTAATCTAAACCAAAAAATGCACAATGCGCCAACGTCCGTGAGTTCAAACTTGTTTAATTGTGACGAAAAGCCCATCCTATGGGCAGTTGCTTGGGTTTATATAAAAGAAAACCCGTTAGAATGGGTGTGCGGAAAACATGGGATGCAAATTAGGCTGTCTAGTACCTTAGTGGTCTTTTTCTTTGTAAATTTTGGTACTTTGATATGTCTATTTTTTCAAAATTTGCGCCCATATTGTGAAAACAAAACAGACAAACATAAAACTTGGCTCGGACAATTTTGTACCTAAATAGTGCAAAATTTGGCAGGAAAATTAGTATGTTTGGCTTTACTTGGCTATCTTTTTGCATGAATTTAGTACAACCAGGGGGGGGGGTCAGTTGAAACATTGTGGCTTTTATAGTCAGCAAATTTGTAACTTGAGGTTTTTGTGGCCCCCCTTGATCGAAAATCCTGCCTACGCCACTGTACTGATTATATTGGAGTATTCTTTTAGTGAAATGCATTATTGTCTTATAGATTCCAATAAAGAACAGCACGGGAAATTCAAAGATGGTGTTGGTCATGCTTTGGCTAACCGAGATTTATTCTTTGCTTTCATCATAGCCATATACATATAGTTTTTAGCAATGTGTGATAGAACTCCTTTGTACACTTCAGACAGCAAGGTCTGAGGAAAGACTCCCAGACAGACCGGTCTACACACAGAAAAAAGTTGTGTTAAAAAGGGAACATGGTTAACAGGTTAGATTAATTTTTGCACAATGTTGGGTAAAATTTAACCCAACCTGTTAACCATGTTCCCTTTAACAGAACTTTTTTCTATGTGTAGGAGTTTAGCTTTGGAGTACATCCAACGATCAAACTTTATATCGATCAATAGTTGGCTGATGAGAGAATCATAAGATATAAGATGCGAGACATACAGTCTTGGTCTAAAATGTATTGAATATTGAAAACGAAATAGTTTGTATATTATTACGTTTTATATTAAAATCGTCTTTTTAAGCTTTTGAAACATGCAAATTTGAACCCCAACATCAGTTCACATGAGGCATGTTTGTAAATAACACTGTATTAAAAGAGATTCTTACATGCGACATGTATATGTATTGGCTGTTAATGAAAACTGAATTAAGAAATCAACAAATGCTATTATTACATTTTGTTGTGGAAGCCAGTTATTCGAAGAGGGGAGAAGAAAACTCAATACATAAACAACACAATATTAAGTAACAAATATTTTACTACATTTTTATAATCTCTTAATTTGCATCGCCAAAACACACATTCTAATCAAAAAACATTTCACAGTGCGTTGCTTCGAGATGCATACTATGATATAGTCTTATCTTAGTTTCATGATTTTACAAATCGGTACTCATGGGTATTACAATATCATTTTAAAGTTATTAATATGATCGTTATTTTCTTTTGATTAATAGTTTTGACCCTAAGTACCTTTACAACGTCATAATGAAACATTGAAAATGGCTTTAGGCAAAATACTTAAGGAAAGAGTTTATCTTGGTCTTGATAAAAAAAACCATTTGTTTGTTAATTAAACATTATATGAAAACTAAGCGAATCTTGTCAATATTTAAATGCGTTTCGATTTGAATGACACTGTGACAATGTAGGAATTACTTGACGGATTTAAGCGTGATTACGGTCAGCATGTATTTTATTACGCTTTATAATACGTAGGTCGATACTGGTTTTATATAACCTTACCTGGAAGAACAGAACGCAACGTTATGCGCAATCAGCGTAAATCATCATCCATAAGTGCAGTTGAGACGAGTAAGAAAGAAAAAGAAAAGAGAAACGTAAATTAGTAAAATAGAATATAATATAAGTTAGTTTTTTTAACAATTTTAGAAAAATGTAACTGATATACAATCCAATCTTTAAATAAATTCATATAAACTTCAGTATTAGAGGAGGAGGCATCGTGATTATGTTCTTTAAAGGACTTTAGAATTTATATTTCAGAACTGAATTTAAAACTAGGTGTACAGGTCAAATAAAATACTGTTCAGCTCCACCCCTTTCATCCAGTGTTACTCCAAATAAAAATCCTTTATCAAAATGTAAAAGCAAATTCTCAGATTCTGGCGAGTATAGGATTCCATTGTATCTGCCGATAGCATGGTTATACAGGTTGTACCAGAAAAAATACAATCAGAGAGTTTGTAAATGTTGCATTTGTTTTATAGTCCATAAATTGAACTTTAAGATACCGGTTGTTTTAATTTCAATCGGTAATCTAGAACAAAAGTTATACTATACACCTCTGCGTTATGGTCGTCATGGAATTGGACCAGACGAAAATCCAATCAAAATTTGAGAAAACATAACTTTTGTTTCAATACTACCGATGGACTATAAACTTCCTGACTATCGGTTAAACCAAAGAAAAAAAACCTAAACCAAAGAAAAATGGAAACTCTCTATACTTTGACAACATTCAATTATTAAATAAACATCTCGAAATAAGTTTGGAAACTTTTTTCAGCCGCCTTTATCTGATTTGTTTGAATCTTGTGTGTCTATTTGATGCATTATTTGATTAGCTAACTATCTCCTCTTTTAAAATGACACCACATTTGTAACAAGAGCTTGCTTTTTTTAAGATGCAGGGGGAAGACCGGAGTATCCGGTGTAAAACCCATGGAAGTCAGTATGGACTTGAAAATAATTGCACATACAGCGCCGGAGCCAGGAATCGAACCCAGTGTGAAAGTAATCTTTACACTAATCCACTTCTTACAGTAAATGCAAGATGGTCGTGTCTGAAATCTTTTGGTACAATCTAGTGTTCGTTTGCAATGGAAGGTACAGGTTACAATTTGAAAACTTCTTCATAAAATGCCTCGCCTAAAAATATAACATAAATCAGATATGATTTTGTTGCCTTCACAAAATTGATGTTCTCTGAAAATGTATTTATCTCACTGACAATCAGAGAACCCCCCGGCCACCCCACCCCGAAAAAAAAAAAGAAGTACGCGCATTGATAATACATTTAATCGCACAATTTGATTGAAATTTGTCTAAGCTCATTTTTATATTACTCAAATAGAAAATATATTCTCTACAAGACTGGCTCATTTTCCATTATACGGATCATAATTTCATTACTCCTTAATTAACAGACTTTGGAATAAAATTCTTTCCATCTTCTTTCAAGAACACATCAAGATAGTCCTAATTTTCTGCTTCACCAAGCATATAATTACAACAATTTCCATATTTTTATTTAGCAAGTTGAGTAGCTTGCGTCCCATGAG
>JXSR01S048680.1:37292-62490 GCA_000969725.1 Ophiothrix spiculata
CTATGATTACCCTGGGTTGACAAATGAACTTCATTAACAACTTCATGAAAAACTTCAATTTGGACAATACAGAAGTGAAGATCTCCAGGGTGGACAGCAGCACCCGTTTGATATTTGCCAGGGTAAGACAACCCCGGGTTGACCAACCCTGGGTTGTCTTCCACTTAGTGCGTGGACTCCATACGTAGAACATACTACAATATACTACATTAAGTCATACGTAGAACATACAACTATGACTATGATTACCCTGGGTTGACAAATGAACTTCATTAACAACATCGTGTAATCTTTTGTGTCAAACCATTCATGTGTATCATGATGGTCATTGGTACTTTGTTTTTTGTATATAACCCTCATTCTACATAATGTGCTTCTGATGAGTGGGAGCCTCCGTGGCTCTTACGAAACAGGCTTGGAAAGCAATGTAGTTTCAAGTTCAATTATTTATATTTGTATATATATATATATATTAACTTTTGGTGCTTTATTTATTGTCTTCAGAAATAAATTAAACGATGTTAAATATTATAAAGACAAAAAAGATTTTAACTTATTTGTATACATATTTTTGAAACCACAAGTTTAATCTTCAAATGTAAATTAGTAAATAAAAGCTTAAATTTTTCATCTTCAAATGTAAATTAGTAAATAAAAGCTTAAATTTTATTAGATGTCTTTAGCTGAACTCTCAATGCATTGCATATGTTTTAATGTTACTAACATACACACAATGTAAATTGAAGTGTTATACGTCAAACTATATTTGGCGCATATTTGGATGTATATAACAAGTAGTCTGAACAAGTGGTCAGAAGAAGTGGTCAAAACAAGTGGTCAGGTTACGGAAATACCGAGTTATGAGTATTATTCAATACCCGGTGATATACCTTAGGGCTCTGTCACGTATCACGAATCGTACAAATAACAAACTAATAACGTACAATTTTTTTTACTAATTGGTATACATGTATTTCAATGACATAAAAGTGTACGTAATTAGTACGTTTTTGATGTGTTAGAAAGCAGGAAAATCTGTCGTACTACATATTTCTGTGGATGTTCATAGCCCATCCACTAGATAAACTAGCTGCAAAATTTCATTATAATATTGTTAATAATTATTCATTTAGAACAACAATTAGCCATACTAAAAACGCCATCTAATTCATTTAATTTATTTATTTTCTATATACCGCCATTTTTGATATACTGCATTTAGAACAAGTCCCTTGAAAGGATACTGATTTAGGCATCTCGTTATCCTATATTATTGCATCTATCGAAGGCAGATACATTGATGTCATCATGTGCCTCGCTTACATCTTGACGAAAGCATGAAGGATTCATATCTGCCCAGGGCTTGATAGACATGTAAATCCAAAAAGGATATTTGACACAATATTAGATAGACACTCAAATCCTAGTCAGGTCTACTAAGAGAAGATATCCTGCGTATCCCATCATGCATTGTTTCCTATGGAAATTGTGTACAGGAAGTCATGTGAGTAGTTAGTGATGAAATATGCCCAAAATGCAAGGTTACAACAATTGACTTTGATTTATGGTCATTTTGTCACTAACTACTCACATGATTTCCCATACAAACAATCCCATTGGAAGCAATGCATGATGGGATATACACGATATCTTCTCTAAGGTCTACTTGTCATGAAAACGACGGGGTAATAATTGGATATTATTATTCGCAGTAATACTACTGCTTTCGTAAATGTGAAACTGTTGATGGATGTTTGGTGTCAAGATATTTTTATTGTAAGTCTGTATAAAATATTGAATACAACTTTCCCTAACTTTTGTTGGTGGTATAAAGACGTTAACAAATATATCTGCGGATGTTTCATTTCTTCACAATTATATTCTAATCATCCTCGTGTATAAAATAGGTTATCAAGGGTTTCACTTATCACTCGTGAAACTATACGAAAATAATGCACAGTTTGCTGAAATACTTGTTATTCAACACCATCGGCTTCGCCTCCTGTGCTCGGCCAACTACATCACCCTGTACATTGTCGTTGTATAATTTCACCCGCGTCAAATAATACGCAGTTATTAATCTATAATTATTGAGTAAGAATGATGGTTTTATAAAAAAAAATGTTATGTAACTGTCTTGTCACTAGTGATTTAATGAGTGTTAGTCAGTCATATTTCGTCGAAATGGTATTCTTTTATTGGTAATCGTACACATCGTTAAATTAAGTGTCTCTAAAATGAATTAATTCTTCTGTATATTATTGCTAAATATGCTTCAAAATGCTTATTCATTGGAATGGCACCAGTAAACCCAGAGTTAAAATAACAAGAATGGAAGCACTGGAAGTCGAGCCTCATCCACCATTTTGCTTATTCCCTAAAGATAGACAATGTTTTCTCTTGGACGCAATCAAACGTGCTCGACAAATACAGTCAGGGATAATAAGCTGTTTGGAGGACAAGAAATCATAGCATAGAATTATAGGAGAAACTAGGTCACTTATGTATTTTATTTTGAAAGTCCTTATAAGGGTTGAGTGTTGAAATGGGGCAAGGTCGTACATTTATGAAATCAAGTTATCGATATGCAAAGTATTTTTTAAATATGTTTGATTAATCATGTACATGATGGATGCTTATGATTATAAATAGTTTTAAAAAAAATAAAGTTAATGCAACATTAATCACTAAACTGTTTTAATTAAACGATGTGATTGTATCTGTCGATCCCAAAATCAGCCTTAGGGTTGGTCTCTTGTATTCTATTTTTTATTAATATTTGTAAACATCATATTATCAGGATTAAAACACCCCGATGAGCTGAAAATCTTTAAGTCAAGTTAGGTGTCGATAATCTTTGTAATGGAGTGAAAAGTATGAGCAAGGGGGTGGGGTAGACTGCCCCTCCCTGACAATTTTTTTGTTCGAAAAGAATTGTGAACGGAAAACATAAGAACATCGTGAAGAAAAAGACCAAAGAATCGTGTAAAATTTGACCCATTTGGACCCAAAATTACCCCTACGTACACGTGATTTTTTTCCCCTACAGTGCTTTTTTTTTAAATCTGAACAACAGGGTTTTTTTTGTGGTAAACGTGTCCCAAAACTACTGAGAATGTGCTTTTTTTTTGCTTGTCGGTTTAAAAATTGGATTAGACGGATTATGGTCCTGCCCAAATAAAATTGATTTCAAAGGCATATCTCATATGTTGGATATATTGGGACGAAATTCGCTTGCTACTCCTGATCTAAATGTCTGGCTACGCCACTGTTGCCAGCATACACCAGCTATCACGTGTTTGTCACAAAACACTTTATAGGCAAAGCAAAAATTATTGGACAAGGTAAACAAAAATCCATAGTAATAATAATAATAATAATAAATTATTTATAAAGCGCCTTTTACAATGTGGACAAGGAGCTAGGAAGAAAAGAAAAACAAGAAATTAAGGGAAAAGATGAGATTTCAGAATGCTTTTGAAGGTATTTAGATTAACAACAGAACGGATACTATTGGGCAGCTCATTCCAAAGTTGAGGGCCAGATATTGACAAAGCACGATCCCCCGCACGTTTTTTGGTACCATTAACAAACAATAAGGCCCTGCACTGTGAATTTTTGTTTACACGGTCCAATAAATTTGTGGTAGGCCTATAGAAGGTTGTGCATGGCTCGGTCCCAGTTAAGATCACTTTAGAATTTTTTCTATGATCTTTAAGGTACACGTTTTATGTTGGTGGTCCTTAAAAATTATTTCCGCTCAGCTTTTTGAACAATTTTGCATGTATCAATTTGAAATCAGGGAAATGATCAGGTCCTGAAATGATTATGTCAGAAACAAAGAAGCAAATACCTACAGAATCTTTTATAAATCATAACCAACCACCTCTGGAAGACATTGCCTATTTATTGCCAATCGCTTATTTTATAAAGGTTATTAAAAAAATGGAACCAATTAAATACACGTGAAAGTAAATAAAAATAATATTGGTGTATTTTATATTCATAATTTTCTGGTATGAAAATATGGCTTAAAATGTCAAATTTTACTTGCAAACGAATAAGACAAGGAAGTCAGATAGTAATGTAAAATGTGTATCCAGGTTCAATTTGATTTTATGTAGCATTATTTTTAACAAAGTGACAGAAAAAAACATTCAGGTTAGAAAGATTTGCTATCTTCAAAATCTTTTTATCCTGTATAATTTTCAGTATTCAGTATTAATTTTGCAAAACAGGATCAATGCTAAAATGTAAAGAAAATATAATCATGTTATATCATTTTTGTTCTACCCACATATTTGGATTTGCAAGGACAATTATAGTCAATAAGGTGACCTTGTCCAACCAAACATAATACCAAGTCTTCTCTCAAGATATCTTCTTCATACACGTCTACCCTACAAAGTGAAAAACGCAATATATGTGCATTTATTAAGCACAGCTGATACTTCCATCAAACGTAAAATGTCACTTAAATTCATCCACAAGCAAAAAAGGTTGTATGTACACATGTCTGATATACGTAGATACTGCCTTTAGTTATGGAAAAAAGTTGATCGTCTGCTCCAAGGGAGTAGCCAGTAGCTTGCATCGTTTCTGCAATGCACATACTGGTTTTGCTTTTATTCTTGAAAAAGGTAGGAATTGTGCAATTTTTAATATAGCTATAATCATCCTGCACTACTAGTGGTTTATTAATGTAGATTATGTCTTATGTAGTGTTTTTTAAATTGAATAAAATGAAGCAAAATATGTTACGAAAATTAGTCAAAGGGATGGTGACTTAAAAAAAAAATTAGGAGGTATTCAATTTTTTTGAACAGAATCTTTCTTTACTGCGCAGAATCGTGGCACCGTAAATACGGTGCCAAGTGCTCCACTTTTTTCACATAAGTTTTCCAGTCTCTAAATGGCCCGAACAACAGGAACTGAGGGACACCTCATTTTGTCGACTGATGGATCCAGTCTATACAGATAGCAAGAATGTAATTTGTATTTAAGAAAATTATCTCCACTTAACATTGTATGCCTCTTGATACACTTGGTGCAATTTCTCTATGTGGTTTTTAAAGGTAACTCAGCTGGACTGACTTCCACTGTTATAGTTAATAGTATAAATATGTTATATAGTTATAGCTTTTATAGTATAATAAATAAAGTTATCATAACAGCTTCACAAATATTTTTGTTGTTATTCAGGGCCGTACGAAGGTATGTAAGCCAAGGGGGGCAAACACATTTACCGTCCCGAAATTCATGTTCGTCCCGAAGTATATACCGTCAATTTGTTTGTAATGTGCGCGCAGCGCGCGAAAATTTTGCTATTTTCAGCCAAAAATCGATATAAAACCTTGATATTTGTGCTAAAATTGGCTTATTTTGACTAAAAATTAGCGGGACAGTAATATCAGGACGGTAAAAGTAGTAAACTATCGTCCCGATAGTTTAATTTTTGTCCCGCCAGCGTCCCGATTTTTCGAGCCAGGGGGAGCGAGTGCCCCCCCCTGCCCCCCCGCTTCGTACGGCACTGTTGTTATTGGCACCGCTGTAGTCGTTTCATTTAGTACAACAGCAGGCGTGGTTCGAGCCCCAGACTTTCCAGAATCATGAGTGGAATCATTTGCATCGAAATGAATGTATGCATCACTAAGCGATTCAGTTTATGTGGTTCGAAACCTAGACTTGCCTGAATCATGAGTGGAATCATTCGCATCGAAATGAAATAGTGCATCACTGAACGATTCACTTTCTGTAGTTCGAGCCCCAGACTTTCCAGAATCATGAGTGGAATATATCTGCATCGAAAATGAATCTATGCATCGTATTCAGTTTCATTCTGCATATAATGATTAACTATGTCCTAATATTTTAACACTCAACTCTCATGGATTAAGCCTGGCTCTTACCTGAATGTAATCAACAAATAAGTTTACTTAACTAAAACAAATCCAGGATCGTATTTTGTGAAACGTAAGACACGCTACATGACACAACCTAACTTGGCTGCTAACAATTCTTTATGTTTGAACTAGGCCAAGTAAAGCGTTTCAATGTAAACAGCGAAGATCAATTTCGCTTAATCAATATCAAGCTTTTGACGTTCATACAGGGAAACTTTAGAGTAAAAACAGAGAGTGTGATGCATGTATGAATCTTATTTTAGTATTACACGCCGCAATAGTTTGGGTATGTTTAGGATATACGAGATGTATAACAACTTCATCTGATGTTTGCCTTTGGTGTAAAGGGTTCGAGTCATAAAGCGATTGCCTTTCATTTAATTGTTTTATATACTCGTGCACTCGGTTTTCATTAATGAAGTAACAGTGTGGATCTGCGTTTGCTAATTACAAATCCCTGAGGTTTCTTTACATTATCTTGTCTTCTCACTTTAAAAACATTAAATTAATAAAATAGCACATTTTCCTCTTTTTATGGGGTATGTTTTAAATGACAGATGTAAAGCCTTATTTGGAGTCCTTGGTGATAGGGGGGGGGAGGTCACGTTGCAGACATAGCGTGACCAAGAAAAAGGTGAATTAGGGTTAATTTTAAGGATTGAGTGACACCGTTTAGGGTATCAAAAACGGTAATTTTCAAAAAAAAAAGGGCACTTTTCAAACCCTAGTGTGAAAACAATATCAGTAAATTCCTATTTAGAGTGTGAGCAGGGGAAAAAGGGTATATTTTGGCAGAAATCACCCTTTAGGGGGTGCTATGAAAATATGTGGTCGCGCCATGGCTGCAGCATTATACTTGACTGCCCCTCCCCTGTTGGGAGTGTAATTCAGAGGAGACGTAAGCGCCAGGCTGAACTTTACTGTCTTTCCGGATCCATGGGTTCTCTCCCTGTTAAAGATGATGAATGTCGTTATTTGAATATTTGTTCGGTTATACAGCTAATAGATCCCACACACCACACAGCCTCTCATGAATGCTTGGTTTGTCAAATCAGATATTATTATATACATCATTTTCATTCTAGGCTATACAACCCACTATTTAGACAGCGAAACCGCGCTCAATTTCAGACATTGAGGTTTCAACCAAACATGGTTTTATTTCCATAATGTAGTTTACAAACCGTTTCGCAATGTTATCCGATTAAACACCATTCATAAACACTGAGCTTACCTTTATATATTAACAAGAAAATTATGTTTTCCCTATTTTAATCACCTGCCACGTCCTATATTCAACAGCAAGCTCAAATACTCTTATTTCAACATGTAAACATGCTATACTTTGACGAGAAAAAATGATGATTTGTTAATAGCTCATTGCCTTATCGCCGTAGACCTACCTAGAGACAAACCTGCACTCTTAAAAAGAAAGAATCAAATTGATCCGATAAAGTATCAAATATGAGCTTACCCTTTTCCGGATCAATTTTGATCTAAATTCTCCTCAAATTTGATCCTTTTCGGATCAAACACACTCTTTTTTTATCCAAAAAGGATAAAATTTGAGGAGAATTTGTATCAAAATTGATCCGGAAAATGGTAAGCTCATATTTGATACTTTATCGGATCAATTTGATTCTTTCTTTTTAAGAGTGTATAGTTTGCAAAACATGAATAAAACCTAAATTGTCAAGCATTTGGCGTATTAGCTATGACATAATTAAGGCAACAAACATAATTTGATATGACGGCCCTATTTGTTACTTGCTTGCTTGAAAAGATCGGTTCCTAGCTATTCTACTTCCTTATAGATGAATTCAACAAACATTTAATAATAATAATAATAATAATAATAATAGTAATATAACTACACAAGTGCTAAGGCCACCTTAATTTAATAGTTAGTCTTAAAGCTCCCGTGCGCATTAATAAAATCGCCCGCTTTAATTCTAGCTGGATGAGAAAATTTTATTTTCTTCCTTCCTAATATTTGTTTCCCAATATCAACGTCAGGCATCATCAGCTAAAAACAAAAATTATGCACAGTTGGCTCTTAAATATTCCCAGTGCAAACCATGCACATATGTGTTGATGTTTAATACACGCAGAATAGGATTTTACGAACACTGTGTGCGCGGTAGATTTCTAGATTAACAACATTTGGAAGTCGCGATCTTTTCCCACCGGTGCTATCCATAGTAGCATTTGAGCAACGTAAAACTGGGACCTAAAATGTAAGAGCTGTTTACTTCCGGGTTTTTATTTGCGTTATACACGTGAAATAGACCGGGGAAATAGGCAACATTTCATCTCGATTTTATCGCAACAATATTTACTTTTCCTTCATTTCATAGCATTTTTGGTTATAACAATGTATTAGTAAAAGTTTTGGTCTATAACAGTTCGTATTATTATAGTAATGCAGTAAGTTCAAGAATTTTCACGTTTTTCGCTCGTGGTTAGGTGAGTTTAGGCGAGCAATTGCTCTCGCTCGCGGTTAAAGACATCACATGTCAAAAAAGTACTCAACGAGTTCTTCAGGCAGTCGCACAAGAACCTTTGAGCAGAGAGGTCCATCATGTCCAGCAAAAACTAAACACAACCATACATAGGTAGTATCAAAATATGTTTTAAATACAACAACCGCAAGCAAATAGACCCAGACTTGCATGCCAGTGTGCATAAATAAGTTTCAATGTGGCTCAAAATGAAATAGCAGCAACAAAACAGCAATACGTGGACAATAAAAAAATAAAAAGTAATAAAAAAAACCGCATTCCGCATTAGGTTTTCAAACTTTGAGGAGCTTTAAGACTAACTAATAAATTAAGGTGGCCTATAACATGAAAAACACCTCAATGCGCCATAAAGATGAATATGAATATATACAAACAACAAGAGAATGGATTAAACACAATTAAACTGATAAAGCAATTTTAAACATGTGTGTTTTTAGCTGAGACTTGAATTGAACAACACTGGATGAATTGCGGGCAGCTATGGGAAGGGCATTCCACAGCTGCCCAAGCAACAGCAAAGGCTCTGTCGACGTAGGTCTTAGTACGGGGAATAACAGAGACCAGATTGCTCTCAGGACGTACGCTGCCTTCCCTCAGTGTGCGAGATGGAACGTTAACACTGATGAGATGTTTCAAATATGATGGAGCAACACCATGGAATGCCTTGTAAGTGAGGAGGGGAATTTTGAACTGGATCCTTTGTTGAACCGGAAGCCAATGGAGCTGGTCACGGAGAATGGAAGTAATGTGATACTTTGTCCTCCGAAGGGAGGTGGGAGGATGTGAAGCCCAGTAAGGTCTTTTTCCCGTTGCATAATAATGCAAAAGCAACCAAGTAACCGACCCAAGACATTTGGGTAATCTCTTTTTACGTCGTTTGCGGTCATGTTGATGAACAAATTAGGGTGTACCACCTAAGGTTTGAGTAGGCCGTCAAAGTTGGGTTATAAGTGGGTTGGGTGTAATCCCATATATTTGTAAATCATCATTTAAAAAAAAAAACATATGCATGCTATAAGATTCATAATTTCTCTTCTTTATTAGCAAAAGCCCGATGAAAATCCGATATTTACAATTTCTATACCAAATTTTGATTTAGTGGCCATTTTTGCCATCGAATTTTGCCTGATATTCTGAACCGAAAGTTCTAAATAACATCATAACTACGTAACGCCTTTGCTAATGTTGATAATCGGGGAGGATCATACCTATCTATTAATAGCAAAACAAAGTTAATAAGGGATTCCGTTCTATAATATTAGGGGGGGGGTTGCAATAATCCCCCTTTCAAAGTTAGTGTTACAAGATAAAGCTCAGGAGGACAAGGGTTAATAATAATCCTTCCAATTCGCTGTTCATTTCCTATCAAATTTATATAGTATTTGTAATTTCTTCATAATACAAGGCTAAACAATATACCCACAAATGCAATGGAAACTAAATCTCCTTTTATTAAAAAAAATTAGACACGCAATAATTGATTTGCCTTTTTCTGAACAGTCGAAGTAATGTAGTCTTAAAAAAATTTCTTACATAAGTGAAATAGAAGAGTGTAGAATAAGAAGTACTTTTAGGTACTTTTTATACTTAAAAGTCATATAATACTAGTTCTGAGATATGAACATTCGAAGTTCTGACTTTTCTGTTACTATTACATGCAAAAGTGTATTGAATGCATATTAGGTACATGTAATCATATAGTCGAGTGTATCATTTATGGTGATTTAGAAAGCTGTATCGATTATTGATTTTATGCAATCAATAATCACTGTTTTGCACTTAAGTACTTCATTCTCTAAAAATCATGATCGCCTATCAAATAATCCTATTTATCTTTAAATGAGTAATCCAAACATTTAAAGGGTATATTTATTTACAATATACAAATACAAGTCATAACGAACAATTCGACATGTCATTCGTGTAAGTCGGACCTTGTTAAAAATGTCAACCTCATTTCACGCTTACGTGAATTTTGGTGTATATCAGTTTAACCAAACCTTAAAGTTATATTAAAGTATATATATTTGTAATCTACTCGACGAAACAAATAATGTGATATGTAACTCGACATTTCTGAAATTTGAATCAAAATTCACTGAAGCGTGACGACCGCTTACTATGGAAAAAATGCAAATAAAATTGTCAACATGATTTTTGTCTATCAGTTACCTTTAAACAACCAATAACTCCATTTCGTCAAAATGTAACTTAAGTACTTCTTATTCTACAGTCTTCAATTGTGTGTTTTTCGGGGTGAGCCATCACATATATGGCCTTAATGCTGAGCAAATGATAAAGTATTGAACGTAATCTCACATGAATCATTGTTGTTAACAAAACTGACACAGGCAGCTTAAAAAACACCTTTCAGTTAGTTCATAGTACAGCGCTTTGGGTTTTTAATCATTCAAAAGTAAGACGCTTTAAAATACATGTTATTATTATTATTATTATAGACATTTTACTTGTATAATAAACTGATTCCATGCATGGTATATACTATTCCTTGTTTCGTTGGTCGCATTACATGTATGTTTTGATCTATCTGGTTTTTTTTTTGTTAAGAACTATTTTTTCTTATTTAAGATCACACTCAGTAAAACCTTTTCTTGGGACCATTTAAATTGCATCACAGAATAGATCAGATTAAATTTGAAAGGGTTAAACAATATACAAGTTGCCTGCTGTCACGGATCAACCATGATGATTCTATTGTAGTACCCCCTGGTAGTTTCTGCAAGATAA
Source organism: Ophiothrix spiculata (assembly GCA_000969725.1). Classification (NCBI taxonomy): domain Eukaryota; kingdom Metazoa; phylum Echinodermata; class Ophiuroidea; order Amphilepidida; family Ophiotrichidae; genus Ophiothrix; species Ophiothrix spiculata. The sequence continues at coordinate 48,466 of JXSR01S048680.1, forward strand.
TTTGTCAGACTCACTAGTAGGAATCAATCGGAAGCCATCTCATTTTTCAACTACTTGCCAATAGCGCTAGATCACCAATTTCCTGCATGCATACCAGATGAGGCACAGGTGCACTGCTAATGGAAAAGAGGATTCAGATTGAAATGCAGAAAAGATTATTTGTATGAGCTTTAATTCATAAAGGATTTTTGGCAACTTCTTGTTTACTTACCAAATAATTACACGTATAAATATATTCCAATTCAGCTTGTCCCAATATTAATGCAACGAGCAAATAAAAAATATTTAAAAATAGTTGCTGAAAGATTAAATCAGAGTAATAATTTTTTTTTTCAAAAGTAGAGTAATTACTCTACAACATGATATTTGTCCCGTTTCATTTTACCACTTCAGTCCAAAGATACTAAGAATATGAGAAAGCCCTTTAAATCTACTTTGGTCCGATTTGTAAGTTTAGACTTCAAGCTAAAGAAATGCAAACTTGACATAAAGAGAATTCTGCAACCAATTAGAGCACAGTCAATCCAAACCAATCTTACCTAACATTACGTGATATTTGAAGTTCATTTTTAACTTAAATAGCTCAAACATTTAAATTAAAGTACGGCTCTGCCTGATACTCTCATATTCCATGCATTTGTTACTTCTGGTGCGTTAACCGGGTATTTTAGGATACAATTTCTACCAAAGGAGTCGGAAAAAGGGATTCTTATGAACGATATCAACCAATAATAAGTCTTTAATCGAAACCACGGAAGAAAACTGAAGACAAAGGAGTTTAAGAACTCAATTCAGCTAATGATTCATCTGGCCCGCCATGGAGACACAACAGGTCGACTAAACCAGCCGCAAGAACCTGTTTAATTATCAACAGATAGAAAGAAAGAATTCTTTAGGCTAATCGCCAAGGATAACCCAAGAAAGCCTCTAATGAAGCTTATTTCCATTGGGGTCCAAGATCTTTCTTTAATTAAATCACTTTTGAATGCCGGAGGAAGACCGGAGTACCCGGAGAATAACCTGCGGAAGCGAGCGTGGACTGAAAACCAAATGCACATACAGCGCCGGGACCGGGAATCGAACCCGGGACTCGGTAGTGCAAAGCGAGGAAATTACCGCTACGCTAACCCGCTTCCCCATCATCATTAAATTGAGTCCTTATGTCATGAAATGGGTTCAGGGGATGCTTTATTCTAATCATGTGATGTTTTTAGCTATTTCCATTCATTATGTGACCAATGACGTCACCAGAGGTTCAAAAATTGCAATAACTTTTGATTCAGAGATCCAAATAAAACAAAACAAAAATCCTGTAAAAGCCAATGGTCTACTCTATAATATTATTGTAGCTTTTGCTCACCATTCTGCTCTGTTCTCTCAAAATGATGATGATGATGATGATGATGATGATGATGATGATGATGATGATGATGATCGCTGCCATTGACTACAACTGGGCATTCGGTATACGTATTGAAGCAAACAAAGAAAAGTAAGGTGTATTTTCAGGAGAAAACCTGACATAACATTTAAAAGTTTCTTTTTTTATTATATCAAAGCATCTTGCACTTCATTCTCATTAAACATCGCCTTCTTAACTCATTTGAATTGAATCCACCCAGTTTCAGTTGCTAAGCTCCTCAAAACGAAGTATTGACTTGAACCAGCTTCTTGTATCTCATGAATTGTTTGGACGTTTGCAAAATGAATTGGTAATGTAAATGAGTTTGAAAATGTCAGACAGAGCAGTTAAGAAAGAGAGAAGATGGAAAACATAGCTGAAATGAATGTGGCGTATTTATCAGTGATCTAACTGCGAATATATCATTCTTATTTTACTCACCCCGCATTGCTTGGGCTTGTTTTCGAAAACATGTAACGCCATGTGGAACATATTCTAGTACTTACCCTAATGTTGCACGCCCCAATAGAATGATAGAGATTATGTGGTCAACTATTGAATCAGTGTTTCGCAAACTTAAAGGGACTGGCCTAGATCCTGTCCGCTGATTTTCTGACTATATATTTTTTTCAGATGTAACGATAGTACATGATTATACTCACATATCCTACCAGTGGTTTCCGCTGAATTTGTGTAACAGAGGAGAATGAAATTATTTACCAGCTGTATTTTATGTCGCCGGCGACAAAAATATGGTTGAAAAAGTTTTTCTAGTTTCAAATCTTAAAAAGATCTTATTTATACACATGTGATGGGTAAACAAAATTATTTTTGATAAAATTGTTTCTCTTTTGATATGTATTAATTTATCTCCAAGAGCTTCATTTGAACTTTTATCTGGTAAATCCAAATTTAGGATTTAGAAAACACTGGATTGTCACACCACCATCACATATAGATATATTGCAAATCAATTCGCTGTCAATTTGAGCCATTTCTGTGTACATTTTTGTACGTTTTTGGATTTTACTACACTTTTAAGCTTTATTTAAAGCATTTCCATAAGTTTTTAATTCTAAGCGGAATCTAGGCTAGTCCCCTTGAGAACCATTCATAGTTGGATTCATGTTTATTTCCTATGCATTTTTGACCTAATAATATGCGTTATAGCACCATCCAAAATAATAATTTATGTTTTAAACAAATAACTGCGTTCTTAGGTAATAGGTAAAAGAAAGGCGGTATGGTATTATAGTAGTGCTGCATGTATGCACCGTGAACGGTCATCGTAATACTCTTAGTAGATTTGACAGACAATAGTGGCAGTGGTTTAATAGTTTGGCTACAAAAACAATCGTTAATATTGAACCTGAAACGGTCAAATTTTGTATCTTTTGAAATGTTCATTTCTATGAATTAAATAAAGAAAAAAGTCTTATTCAAATGATTCATTGTGTTTTTATCTTGGTTGAATAGAATTATAACCTTTAAATTTATCAATATGTCAAGATAAATAAACGTTCCTTTAAAGTCAACGTGACATAGACTCTAGATTGTATTTGTTTATTACATTCAGCGTTCAATAAATTCATAACAGTGGATGAGTGATGGTTGCGCGGAAAGCAATAATGTGAATCTAGTAGCTTTACCATTATCGCAAGGCTAATTGGTGATATTTCATCACAGCTCCACGCAGTAGCAAGCTCTTAAATCATGTTTCAATAGTCTCAAGCTATTGAAATGTTCTCAATATGCACTAGATTTACTTTTTATAGTTTATTAAAAAACAGAACAAACGAGAGAAAACTATATAGTATGAAAGGTATTATCTGCTAAAATGTGTCAATTAGTTTATAAACATTCGGCGGAAAGCCAGGCTAATCCCAATAGTGTATATATGCACTAAATTCAAGACATGATGTGAAAGACAGAATAATGGATAGAATTTTCGATTTTAGATGCAGGAGGAAACCGAAGTGCTCAGAGAAACTGCACAACTGCACCCTTTTGCCGCGGCGGTCCACATATTATGCTGTTTGTAATTTTTATACTGCAAGGAGATATTCTGTCATGTGTTTGTTGTGGTATTGTAATGTGTTTGTTGGTCACAATTCAGGGGGAAGTTGAATATCTTTGTAAAAGACTAAATAGCACTATATGGTGTAGATATATGTGATGACTCACCCCGAAAAAGGGGAATTTGCGACAGAACACTTTTCAAGATACAGGTGAAAATAGGCAGCAAAAAAAAAAGAAAATAATAAAAAATTCCAGCAAATTTTCTGTTGTGAAATTTGATCGCCTTGATCAATTTCAACAAGTACGGTGTCATTTTAAAGCTTAGAAAAGGCTGCAACAGATGAAATGAAAAAAATCAAATTTGATATCATCTTCAAAGTCCCCCCTGTCGTGGTGAGCCATCACATATTATGCAAGTGACGTGTGTTGAATAGTTATTGGCAAAGAACAACTGTACCGTCTAAAATCTCAACCATATAACCTCACTTACTCACTCACGTCCCTTTAAGAAAAACATTTCGTCAGTGTAACGTCATCACATTTTCAGTGTCTTCCCTCACAAAAACTATTTCCTTCCTTTACGAAATCCGCCATTAGCCACGATGTGGATAATGTATCGCGGCATCCGGCTAGTTCTTTCATTTCCTTCGGACCTAGGTAGTGACCGCTAATAGACGGGTCCCTGGGCACATGTATTATGATATGCACAATCGATATTAGCGACAGTAAAATGTAGCTTCAGAAATTATGTTTTATACATACATATACATTAAGGTAAGATAAAGTCTTACTTTATTGAGATTATTTCATGACATAACTGATATTCTACATGTAGTAATTATTGTGCTGCTGTTCTACAGCTTTACTATACATTTTACAGTTGCTATTCAAAAAAATATTCAGCTTCAAACATATAATACAAGATACCAGTGACAATGGTAATTTGTTTAGACAAAAATGTGTCGCTACGCACACTTTACAATTACAGTTCCAGAATTAAAATGATTATTTTGTGGTTTCAAGTTCTTAGGGATCACTTCAAAACTTAACCGGTGGTTGACCGCTGGGAACCGCCGGTTATGGGCGGTTGCTATTGTTATGAACATGACAACCGCCCAGAACCGCCGGTTCCGGGCGATCAACCGCTGGTTGAGTTTTGAATTGACCCCTTACTCCCTTTGTTCACTATTTTCATGGATGTTTCATTACTTACTCATGAACTACTAGTATATTGGTATTCTTTATTTCTCGTTATGACTGCACACTTTAAAAGTAGAACTTAAAATATTGTTTTGTACCATTAAAGGCAAGTTACACTACTCTATTCTTAGTTTTGTTCCAGGCCTTCAATTTTGATTGTATTATGTTACTGTCATATCCCCACGTCAAAGTAACTGTACTCTAACTAATGCCGAGTGGCTTTGATCTGTAGTGTCCGCTGACATTAGCTTTGATTGATTGGAAATTTTTGTAACATGGCATCTCGCAAATAGCTTGGATATGACTGGTTTTTGTCCTGAGGAAAACCGAGCAGGCTTGTTTTGCATTACGTTTTACGTCATCCACTGATTCAATCCGTTGAAACATGATCTATGTCTGCTTAAAACAGCCATACACACGGGCTAATAAGCCGTGTTAATCACGAACAAATGATGGTAATTGAATCTGTGGTAAACGAAGTAAAAGCTCTTACCAGATTGTACACAAATGATATCGTATGCCAACCATTTAGAAATAAACCTCAACGGTATTTAACTACGATTTGACATGAGTCGCTAGGATGAATATGACAGGTTTTTTGTCCACATATATTTGTATTACAGTTCGGGAAAGTTCGTAATTAACGTACTCTTAATATGATACGTAAATTCACGAAGTATACAGTGACATGAATTACGTACTTTAACTTTTAATTCAATTTCTTTTGAAATCTATGAATATCATACAACATATTAAAGCATTTTCATGTTGAGTTGATCATATTCTAGAAATGTAACTTTTGACTTTTAAATTTTATCTGCCATTTTTTTTCTTTCTTTTTTTATTAGGAAAATATGTGGCAGCGATAGAATTTATAATTTCAGAGGTTAATTTCTACAATAGGTACGATACTTTCAAGATGCATTATGGGACAAACAAAAGTGGTCTATTATTTGGTTCGACAATGAATTTTTGAGAAAGCAATTAAAGAAAAGAGATTACTAATTAGTTATCATAATATTAAGAAAAAACGTCTTTAAATATTTTTATTTCCTATGCATTTTTGACCTAATAATATGCGTTATAGCACCATCCAAAATAATAATTTATGTTTTAAACAAATAACTGCGTTCTTAGGTAGCAAGAAATATAGAAAGATGTATGGATCATTCTAAAATCACCCATGTTTCGACACAAAAAATAGAAAAACAAGTCATCAAAAAAATAATAGAAATATTCTTCATACTAAAGGACGTCAAAGAAACCTTGTTTTCAGAATGCCACGACTTGTTCACAATAAGTCCCCAAAGTAATTTGCTTTGAATAATGACGACTGTGTTTGATTCTCCAGTGTCCATGGACATTGCATGTGATTGATTGGAGCTTTTTGTGATGCAGCAGTAAGAAAATAGCTTTAACAGACACTCCATAAGAACCGTAACAGTACACAATTTGATTCTATATATTTACATCAATTCGATTCATAAGTGTTAGAAACTCTTCGTCATTTTTGCAGTACTTTTCATTCAGATTTTTTCTCATGGTGTTTAATTTTCACCACTATGTTAAATTTATATTTGGAATGAACATTTTCATTTTAATTTTGTCTCATGGCGTAAAATTTTGCCATAGTGTAAAATGTTTTACAATTTATCAAAATGTTCATAATGGTGAACTATTTTTCGCATCACAGGACATTTTGCAATGATTACTCATCTGTAGTATTTTAATAATTCATAGCACATTACTTTAATTGGTAATAGTTAATTACAAACAATACCATAATGAGCTTGTTCTTTTTATTATAATTCCATGTATAGGTTGTCAACTACCGGCGAAACGAGTGAGCCCATGGCCGCTCTAATATGTTTTCCCTCTAAACAGGAAAAATGTGGTGGTGAGGACAAATTTTAGCAACTTAATGATGTCATCTGCAGAAGATAATTGTCGGCATTTCAGACCGTTGTCATGAGTCAGAAGCTAGATCATCGCATTTCTGAAGAAGTATAATGACCGAGTATACGAAACTGTCGAACGTAAGTCTACTTACTGGTTTTGAAGGAGGGATCTTATTATGTTAATAAATACATAAATAAATAAATGGATGGATACATGACACAAGTTGATTCAAAAAAGCTGTTATAAATCCTCTGGCTTCCAGTGACGAAATACAAGCACCTGCTTTAATAGACCCCTGCAACTGCAGTTTCATATTGAATTTTCATAAAGGCTTCGCATGGCTGTGACATTCAGGCATTCTGTATAATGATTGTGCACTGCTTTAAAACTGTGTTTTCACGATAGGTTTCAATGCCACTTTGAAAGTTTAACTAAACCTAAAATTGTTGTATGTATCGACAAAATGTGTTATTTTAAGTGATTTGATGATTTAATTGAATATACAGCATCTTACACATTTGTTTAAATTACAAATTAAATGACTTGTGCTTAAATATCAGCATATTGATATTGTACAGACCTTTGGTTTTTAAGAAGGAGACATGCACAATATAATATATCCAAATATTAAATCGCAGTAAACAATTTGCAGTTAAAATAAATGTAATGGTTTTAAAGTCCGATTTACAATCAAACTATCATGAAGTTGCAGAAATATAGGTTAACAATGTCGGTCTTAAACTATTGTTGAAAGCTGTAAAGTTGTGCACAGTTTATCTCGAGTATTTCGATGGTATAATAAGCTAAAAACGAACATCCATTTAAGTTTTACTATTTCTTTTTTCTTAAATATTGCAACGACCGATGACAACAACAGCGAATTATTCATTCTTGACCCTATATTAGACAATGAAACACTATACTTTGTAAGCAACGTTCGGAATTATTTCCGCCAACTATTGCCGACATTTGCACTTTTGCTCAGTTCTGTAAATATATTGAAAGCCACGTTTATTGCAAAGTGCGTATCCGATACATGACTATCTATGGGTTCTATTAGAGCGATCAAACTTAGAAGGTGTAAAACAAATATACACGCAGACAATATGTGTTGCAGAAGATTTCTTTTCATGGAACCTCACTGTTATTAATACAATTAGGTCAAATATACTTTATAGTCACTGAGACAATTCCAATAGACAGTATTGGCAAATGCATACAGAGAACCGATGAGACTTAAAGAGAAAGTCCTCAAGAGTATGCGTTGTATTTCTTTTTTCTTATATTGCAATCGTAACTGGCGACTTGTCCCGTGTATTGTGAATCTAGTTGGGTACATTACAGATCGTTATAAGGATATTACCACGGACAAACATCCAGTTCAAAGTATAAGCATGGTAATCACAATATCGGATATCTTGCTCTCACGAAATGAGTGTAAATAGATACTTCATTTACCCATTGCCTGGTAGCTAGGGAACGATGATATTTCACACCGCTGACCTACACACACATTGACACATAGCTCATATTCAAGCAGACATGGCTTTAGCCGGGCTTGATAGTTTTGTTTTGATACTGAAACCAAGTGTTTCTAGACACTTTTTCAGACATTTTTATGAATTCCGCGTGATAGATCATCTTTATCTGCGAATATGTTATCAGGTTGATGATTTTGTCAATGCACACACCCACCTATTTGTAGACAGGAATTCTGATATGTGGTTGCAGAGTTATTGAATTTTAAAAAATTGCCCAATCAATTCAAATTTCTGCTTAATCTCATGAAATTAAACAATAATGATTATTTGGGTAAAATTTCTGCGCCTGTTCTCTACTTGCAATTCAGCCCAAATTCAGTGTTAATCAATTCTTTATCATGCCGAACTAATCATCTTTAAATCTTTAAAACCCCGCGGATGTGTTGGTGCAAAATAACCCCTGGTGTGTGTGTGTAATATCCATTCAAACAAATTAAAATGTTGACTATTAAAATATAACGATGTAACTGTAATTGGTGCCCGTGACCTCGCTATTTGAAAAGAAAGAAAGAAAAAAGATTTATCCTCTGACCTGCGTTCTCCAAATTGCGATACAAAAACCTTCATAACTTTGTAACGGAAGTTCGGATTTGAAAAATTCAAACAGTTTTGGATTCTTTTGATCATATGCTTTTATTTTAAGTTATAAATTAAAAATCACCTGAAGTGTCTAGTGTAAAAAAGACATTTTGTACCAACAGTTTTGTTGGTAGACATGGTAGATGTTGATCATAAAAGTATTAATAATACCGTATTCCATTTATTATTCATGTTGGAGCAGCTTTTATTAACGGGCATGAAATAAGTATCAAAGTGTTTGTGGTAATAATCTATTTATATAAAATCATGAAAAGCAGGCTGAATCTTTCAGATGAAATCGAAAATGTGTTATATTTACGTAACGCTTCGGCTTGATTTAATATATTTTGATACATGGTGTCCCAGGAAAAAAGCCCCAATCTTTGCGTGTAATTTGTTTGGGTTTATCGGATAGTCAGAAAGTATATAAAGGTTGAATTTTATAGCCAATGAATTTAAATTTTAGATATCTTTTGTTTCATTTCAATCGGTAGTGTACAACATTTTTTTATGTTTTATAAAATATTGGGGTGGATTTTTATTGGCCATAAAGTAGGGGTGTTTCTGAAAGGAATAAAAATGAGTCATCTTGGAAAATTTATCATATCTGTCTTATTTTTACATCAAATTTGATCATTTTCTCAGCAGATATAAAAAGAGCATGCATTAAATAAATGAGTAATCATTGTTAGGGTTGAGTGACTAGATCAATGAAAATACTCAATAAAACTTCATTTCAGAGGAACTTACAAAATCATGAAATTGAACCAGAACATTTTACATCCTATATTTGACAAAGCATAACGTTTTTTGTACACTACCGATGGAAATGAAACAAACGTTATCTAATAGTTTAATTCATGGGCTTTAAAATGCAATCTTTACATAACTGTCCGTAAAACCCAAGAAAATTACACACAAAGATTGTAAGGTTTTTTTTCTGGGACACCTTGTAGGTATGGATAAAGAAGACCACCTATATATGTATATTATCTTTAAAAACGTCTGCTTACAGACATACTGAAGTGGTGAGTCGTCGTAATCCTGAAAATACTACGCTAGCCGAAAGTTGAATATGACACGACTATACAGTAATTTTGTATGATAAATACATCTAGACAAAACGGAATATATATGCAAAACCTGTTAAGTGCATTCTGTTTACACGAATTTTGTTATATCTTTAAAGTGAAAACAATGCTGACATGTAAGGCACAGACGAAACAAGATCTGCTTTTATCAGTTTATATACAAAATACTTGTTTTACTCACAACTGTAAGCCTGTCCATTTTTTCTTAAAAGGCAATCCTCTTTGTTTTTTGCTATGTCCCGTTTCTCTTTACAAATAAACATTCGTAAACATGACAAAAGGAAAACTGAAACTTGTCAACTTGTCAGTTAAGATTCATTTCGTTTTGTACATCAATTTCATTTTTATAGTCAAACTCGATAAATACAGAGTCAATAATAATGATATAGAATTAGGGCAACAACAACAACAACAACTACAGAAACAACAACGAACAGAACATTGTCATACCTATCACTTCAGTTTGTTTGACAGCAACTGCTAAGATGTCTTGATCTAGAGCCGGTCATGACTATTATGTGTGAACAAAGCCTTAGTTCGAATACGTGAAGCAGTTTTTGCTTGTTTTATGACCATATTGAATCAGTGTCTAGCGCCCATACTCAATTATGCTTTAAACCGATATGTGAAACAGACTTTACTTATTTTATGGCCATATTGAATCAGCGTCTAGCTCCCTTCCTCAGGCAATGTGGCTGGACAAGACTTGGAAATTTATCAGGTAAGAAAAAAGTGACAGCAGTTTGTTACATATATTACTCTGGCTACATGTCTTGCCTATCACTTTATACATAATTTAGAATATATAATGATTTGCATAGGACTTGGGACGTATTTTACGCCCCATTAATATGGTTTATTGGTTTTATATCTCCCTAAATAGAACTTCCACTTCTTTCATAAAACACACCCTTACAATGATTTAAAATCTTTATTTAGTGATACATGTATTGGTGTATTAATGGTCCCCTCATTTTAGCTTAATTTCATTGAAGATTCAATGGTAAATTGCTTTTTTACAGGTACAAATGCGAAGTAAAAAAAGTAATTGGGACCTATTTTGAAATGATGCAAATATTAAACTAATGTTTATACTGGGACATTGTTGTATTTAGTGTTGTAATATGTACAAGCAGGATAGGTAGTACAGAAACACTTACATTAAAATTCAAAGTTGTATCCATAAGTGGATTGCATGGAACCTCCCCGTTATGCACTAACATGCGGGTTAGAGTTACGTCCTTAAAAATTTACTTTTACAGGAATCAATAAAGATGATCACTCTACTGTCTACAATTTAAAAGGTAAAATACGAAAGTGCTTGTTTTTGATGCAAGGCAGAGATTCCCCTTTTAAACACATGCCATGGAAATTGTGAGCTCGTTATACTCCCACAACAACGTAACGGTTTTTATCTCCATTTTCGTGTAATAGATACACACTTGAAGGAATAGATGAAGATGTTGTTCTATACTGTTATACCAACGTAGATATATCAATTCTGAAGACAGTAAGCTAACACTGCCCTACAAATTAAAAACGCAGTATGTGCATCTATAAAACAAACAAGATACTCCTTTTACAAAATGCAATGTCACTTCAATCCATTCCCACATTAGAAAGTTGTATCTACAAATGTTTAATAATAATGGATACTGCCTTAAGCAAGTGAATTGATCGTCTGCTCATGTGTGAAGTTTTCTTCAAGGAAAAAGGGAGTAACTTGAATTGATGTCCAATTTAAATACTGCGTTTTTACTTTGTAAGGCAGAGCAGTGTTGAGTAATCCTGGTATGTATACACACGAACATGTTCAGGTAGTGGAATGCAACACTCCTGAATCGAATGAATAATGATTTGGAAAGTGCCCCGATCAAATCTCTGTTGCAATATTGCACAAAGGAAGATGTAGTACTCATTTGCGCAGAAAAACATCATGAAGATTGAAATTCGCAGTCCTTTTCGAAAGCTACCTAATAAAGCGTTCTATCAAATTTAGATTTAAGAAATAAGCTCAAAAAGTGATAATTAAGATGAGCAAAACGTCCATTATTGATGTAAAGATATGAGATTGTGTCAATTGTAAAAAGAAACAACGCAGTTTGCTTTAGTTCTTTCATTTTGTTGTCTTAATGTATGTCGCGGGGGGAAATACATCGAGATGCACCAGACTCTATTCTTACACTACTACATAGCAAAAGACATCATGAAAATAGTTAGGCAATGTTAAGGAAAATGACAATGATTTAACAAATGTCCCAATGATCCCATTCTAAAATAAAGTAAAATTATAGTGACCTGCTCCCACGAAACCCGGACAAAGTCGGGGAAAATCGTTTTTCTGATTTGCCAATATTAAAAATGCTTAAATTACAAGCTTTAAAATGATGTGTCACTTATCGACATTGCTCAACCTTTTGCCAGTGAAAAATCAATATTTCCCCTGAAAATTCCTTTGTTTTCTATTGATTTGTGGCATGTTAATTGGGCTATAACTCCATAAGTGCTCTGGCGACTTTGTCCGGGTTTAGTTGGAGCAAGTCACATTTATTATAACAGTACAAGGAACCAATAAGGGAGTCACATGGAGCCCCTGTAATGGCAGAGCACACTGGGCCTATGGTAGAAAGAATCCCACATCAGACCAATCAGGATTTTTCAACAATAAACAGAAATTCTTTCATTTGATACGTCAAATCAAAAGTGTCGCTGTACTAGCTAGATGGTAATAAACAGGAAATCATGATGAAGAATAGTTTTTAACGTGTAATTAATAAGGAAAGAACTATAAAGGTGCAAGACAATCTTGACAAAAAAGTTACAAAAAACCCTCAATATGCCAATAAAATGTGTGATTCACCAAGGTGATATAGGTAATCAAGTATTAAGGCTGTAGGATGCACAACGATCCAAGAAGAAAATCTATAACACTGCTGCAAGACACAAAATACACTTATTAAACATGTCAGTTAAAATTGTAAGCTCATCCCGATTGTCACAGCGGGGTATCGTCTTACTCCTAGTATCTCAAGTTTCTCTTTATAAACGAACACTAGTCAACTTGACACAATGAATAAAGACGGTATTTTCAGTTTGATTCAGAGTAGTGTATTGATTTCAATTTTGAATTTTATTCACCAACTCTTCATGAAATCATTATATCATCATACAACATTTATAAAATCATTATCATCATACATGTAATTACATGTACGTATTCTGAAGTGATATAGCACGTCTTTATGAAATTAATTTGGAAAGTTCCCTGATAAAATTGACTTTCCTTGTAAGTACATTCAAAATTTGCTTTTTGACGTGATATATAATTTTAATTAGAAGTAATTTCAAAGTTTGCCGAGAAACACTGATTGAAACAGGTGATTGTGTAGATTATATACATGATACAAAACGATTTATCTTGGATTTATATGTTAATAACAGTATCATTTTTTTAAATACAAAAATGCTTGTCTTTGATGCAGGGTAGGTATTCCACTAGGTTTAAACACATACCAGGTAAATTGTGAGCTCGTTACTTCCACAACAACGTATCGGTTTCTGTCTCCATTTTCGTGATATAAATGCACACTCCAACGAATAGATAAAAACTTTGTTCTATACAGTGTAAGCTAACAATGTTGAGTGGTCCTAGTATGTACACACACGGACATGTTCAAGTAGTGGAATATAACACTCCTGAATCGAATAAATAATGATTTGGAAAGTGTCCTGATCAAATCTCTCTTGCAATATTGCACACAGGGATGCGTAATACTCCATTTGCGCAAAATGAAATGATGGAGAAAGAGATTCGCAATTGAATGAAAGTCGTTTTCAAAAGCTACCTAACAAAGTGTTCCATAAAATTTAGAGATATAAAAGAAGAACCTAAACGTGATATATAAGGTGGAAACAGCGTCTTTTATTGATATATAAGATGTTGACAATTATAACAAGGAAAAACGCAATTTGCTGAAGTTCTTTCATTTGATACGTCAAATCAAAAGTGTCGATGTACTAGCTGTTTATCTAGTCATGATGGAGAATAGATTTTAACTTGTAATTAATAAGGAAATAACTATGAAGGTGCAAGACAATCTTGACAAAAAAGTTACTAAAAACCCTCAATATGCCAATAAAATGTGTGATTCTCCAATGTGATATAGGTAATCAAGTATCAAGGCTGTAGGATGCAAAATGATCCAAGAAGAAAATCTATAACACTGCTGCAAGACACAAAATACACTTATTAAACATGTCAGTTAAAATTGTAAGCTCATCCCGATTGTCACAG
>JXSR01S048680.1:70997-84673 GCA_000969725.1 Ophiothrix spiculata
ACGTCTAACCAAGGGGGAGAGTTTTTCAAGTAAAAGACATTACCCAAATGCCCGGGGTCTGTTTTTCTTTTTTTGTGTTATGCTGCAGGGAAAATCTTAGGAGGTTGCAACCACCCCAACACCCACCCCATCCCATCCCATCCGGTACCCTTACTTGGTAAGACGAGGGTTAAGTCGGAGCATATTCCCGAACGTTGATGCTCCTCCACACACTTCAATTTATGTCGTGCTGCTTCATTCGCCTTGTATAAAATTGGTCGAATAAGAAATTTTCTTGACCAAAAGACGACTGAAACTTTAGTCCATGCATGTAACAGCCTTCTTTATGGCCTTCCTGACTCACACATTTCCAAACTGCAAAGATTGCAAAATTCGGCGGCAAGACTGGTTACTCGCACACGGTTTTGTGATCATATTACTCCTGTCTTACAACAATTACATTGGCTGCCAGTAGAATACCGTATTAAGTTCAAAGTTTTAGTCTTAACATACAAATCTCTACATGGATTGGCACCTGTGTATCTGCAGGACCTTGTTAAGAAGTATATTCCACCTCGCAATTTACGTTCTGCTTCTCAATTTAAAATTGTGTCTTCATCAACAGCTACTGCCACTTATGGTGATCGTTCTTTCCAAAAAGCTTCTGCTGTCCTTTGGAACACTCTGCCACTTCATGTAAAGAATTGTCAAACTGTCAATCAATTTAAATCTTGCCTTAAGACACATTTGTTTAAACTTGCTTTTGGTAAATAATTTCCTTGTTTTCATATAACTGTATTTTGTTCATGCCTTGCTTAGTATATATATATATATGTATGTATGTATAACTTTATTTTGTATGTAACTGTTTAATTTTCTTATGATTGTATAGCGCTTAGAGACTCCGGTGTTAGGCGCTTCATAAGCACCGTTTTATTATTATTATTATTATTATTCTATCCAGCATAGTTGTCGTCTGATTCCCCAAGTACTGTATCTAGCCTGAGTATGTCAGAGTGGCAGATGGTCTGCCTGTTTTTCTCTTCCCATTTTTGGGTTCCAAAACAAGAAACTGCTTCACCAATATTCCAGGAATGTCCAGTAATTCGAAGCATTCTTTCTCCGATCTTATCTTCACTTGTGGGCAGGACCCCATACATACAGGTTTGTCATGTGCCGTTTCCAATGGACATTCAATGCGGTTCTTAGGAGTCGGGTATAACGTTCATGTATATTTTTTGAAACCTTTTGTGTGATTGTCAAGGTTCTGCTGCCATAGAGTAACACAGATTCCACTGTAGCAACAGATACTAAAAATTCACATTAATTATGAGAAGGATATGAGAAATATTTTGGTACCAAAGTCTCAAAGAGTGAGCGTCATGTAGTCATATATTGAGCATCTGTAGCTGATTTGTGATGAAGTTTTTGTATATTTTTGATTTTTTGAAATAACAAAAACACCCTGAAATTGTTTCAATATTTTGCATAAAGAACATTTCCAGTTGAAAACAAATCTTCACAAAATTTTCACCAGAATATAAAGCAAAATGCTTGTTTTAGCATACTTGATGTTTTTTTTTAATTTGTCACCATGGTCACTGTTTATATGAACTCAAATTTCTCGAATCTTATTGTACAGTATGCATCGATATGCTGACCGCGTAAGCGCGCTTCCATGAACACGGAGCAGGGTGCGATGCGATCAACTATGGGTTAATTATAAATCAACACGGGGTTTTGACAGAAGCAATGTTTGTGGATTATACTGAGCAAACCTCTTGAATCTTTTAAATATTCTTATTTTCATTTTGAGCCAAATACTTTTAGATGTTTTGAAATTAATCGAAGGGCATTTTTGAAGTCATGAAGTTGAGTTTAAATAAAAGGTACGCTTTAAACTATTTAGATTGACTTGATCAATTTTCAATAACACAACCAAGTTGCCATTTCTGTTAGTTAAGTATCAGCGCTGCACAGGAAACAAATGTTTAGTCAGTGTAACATTCAGCTTCACGTCTAACGGTCCTCGTCCATTATACACAGCCTTGGGCTACACAGACACTAATTCAATTTTTTAATAATGATGTACAAACTATCTTCTAAAGCAAAACAGTTTGAAAAAGTTGCTTCAGATGTAAAAAGGGGCATTAAGAATGGGATTCTAGACAAAACGAATGTGGGTAATAATGCCAAGGGTACGTTATTTTATCAAAATACATGTGCCTACCATTTGCCACTCAATTGCTTATTAATCAAAAAGATATCTCATTCGCACATGAAAGGTAAATAAAATCGTTTACTATTTGGATGATGTAATGTAATCAAGTTAACATTATAATGTTTCTGGTTTGGATAGCCACGTAGGAACATGTTTGTTTTCTTTCTGTCCCTTGTTTAAAATTGAAGCTGCACAATATATATGAGCATAATAATAAAGGTGTTGCTAAATTGCTTAACCCTTGTCTAACCAAGCCTTTTTTGTAACACTAAGGGGAGGGTCGTTCAAGTAAAAGGCATTACCAAAATGCCCGGGGTCTGTTTTTTTTTATGCTGCTGGGAAAACCTTAGGGGTTTGCAACCATCCCAACACCCACCCAATCCCATCCCACCCGGTACCCCTACTTGGTAAGACGAGGGTTAAGCTGGTCGGAGCATGTTCCCGAACGTTGATGCTCCTCCACATACTTCTATCCAGCATAGTTGTCGTCTGATTCCCCCAGTACTGTATCTAGCCTGAGTATGTCAGAGTGGCAGATGGTCTGCCTGTTTTTCTCTTCCCATTTAAGGGTTCCAAAACAAGAGCTTTGAAACTGCTTCACCAGTACTCCATGAATGTCCAGTAATTCGAAGCATTCTTTCTCCGATCTCATCTGCAATTGTGGGCAGGACCCCATACATACTGGTTTGTCATGTGCCGTTTCCAATGGATATTCAATGCGGTTCTTAGGAGTCGGGTATAACGTTCATGTATATTTTTTGAAACCTTTGGTGTGATTGTCAAGGTTATGCTGCCATAGAGTAACACAGATTCCACTGTAGCAACAGATACTGAAAATTCACATTAATTATGAGAAGGATATGAGAAATATTTTGGTACCAAAGTCTCAAAGAGTTAAATAAATGTTGAATCAATCCTGTAAGTGAAGATTTTAAAGTTTTTGTGATTTCGGGATTTTGAAATGTTATGATAATATTTTGTTGACAAATAAAAAAAATGCGCTCTTTTATATTTTTTTTAGTATTGAATTTTATTTATACTATATGTATATACATTATTGACCCTGGGAACAAGGTAGCGGTTTGTAATGTGAAGATTATTACACTTCAAATCGTTAAAAGATGATTCAAATCTATATGCCCTGTGCTGCAAGTATACATTTAGGGATTCCAAAACAATGTCCAACATTTGACAAAAACGGAAATCCGTTCTTGACATTTGTCATATATAGTAAGAATCGCTTATATATTACATTTCAAGCAGTTCAATGCCTATTTCAGTTCACATTTCATCATCCACTGATCTGAACCCCCAGGTGGGGGGGGGCACTCAAATATGAAAGTGACGTACCTGCTCCTACCGGCTTTTGAAATGTAGGGGCAATAGGTGAGAATACATTGAAAATAGGGGGTCATTCGGTATAGAGGGTAAAAAAACTTGGTCATTTTGAGCGATTTGTTGTCATTTGTTTGGTCATTCGGTGTCAGTTTTTGAATAAAATAAGCCATTATTTTGATAGTTACGAAATCGCTGATCTTCGAAATGTTTGTAAAATTTTCGAAAAATTGACAAATTCAGCGAAAAAAGGGGGTCATTCGGTGTAGGTTCTCGAAAAATCAGGGTAATGGATGAGAGTCACCATAAAAAGGTTGACTTTCAAAATAATAGGGGGTCATTGGGTGACAGCTCCTGAGGTGAAAAGGGGGGTCATTGGGTGAGAGCGGAGCCAAAAAAGGGTGGTCTATCAACAGGAGCATGACGCGTGCCAATATATGGGAGTGTCCCCCGGGATCTGAATATTTAAGTGTTTTTTAAATACTGTATCACAAGTATTATAACCCTTTACCTGTCTTTATTGGTATACTTATACACATTTTATGACAATCATGCGCAGCTGTTAAGTCATTTTTAAAATAAGCAGGCACATTCTAAAATGTTTTTGAAGTTTCCGAAAGGCATAAATATGAAAATACACTGTCATACAATGCAACATTGATGCATGATAATAGATGCACTGACGTAACATAATTATTTTGACATAGAAGAAGGATCGTTATAGTGTTGAAATCTTGAACATTACTAGCAGCAGGTGTAAACTCTGTTATCGAGCCTTATAAGCCTTTCAAGGTAAGAAACACATACTGTCTTGAGAATAAAACGCTTGTCTGACAATGTTTGTTCAATAATATACAGCTACAATGGGGAATAAAAATGATAAAAGTATGTTTAATAAGTAGTCTTAATCTTAGTTTGGCTTGTATACAATACTCACATTAGTTGTATTCGATACTAGAAATTAAAAACGGGGCAATGAAATGTGCTTGCGATTTGTGCGTGATGCAATATGAATTGGTAAAAATTGCTGTCTCCAATGCATCCTTTTATGTTAACTAGCATGATTACGATGTATGATAACATAAAATATGCTTTATCTACTTGCATGCCAGGAAGTGTTTTAAATATATTTAGTACACTTATGCTGGCAATGAGATTCTCATTCAAGTATAATTATTAAATCAAACATTCAAGCTATCAAATTTACGTCACCCTGTCTTCGCTCGAAGTTTTAAAATGTCATTAGTCTACATAATAAAGCATATTATACCGATTTGTGAGTAATTCAACGGAAAATCAGGTTTTTTTTCGTTATGCCCAACGCACTATTGCACAATGCCGCGTCATTATTTAAGGTTCAATTTTTATAAAAAAAAACTGATCTTAAATTGAGCAAGGATTGAAGGCAAAAAGTTTCAGCGTAGAAAATAAAAGGGCAGGCAAAAAGTTTCAGCGTAGAAAATAAAAGGGCAGAAATATAACAAAAAAATTTGTGGGAGAGGGGCGGTGCTGATTCTGTCCCGGCTCTTTTAGGGTTAAGTTAGTTTATCCTTTGCGGTCAATTTGACGGAACAATTTAAGGGGCATCTCCTAAGAATTGGGGAAAGATAAGCTGTTTCATTTTAGGTGTAAGAGTTTTGTAGCCACTTCAAATATTTTAAATGGTGTGGAACCATTGTTAATACTATATTATTGAAGTATTAAAAAAGACGACTTGATAAGACCGTTTGGTTGCATTTTATACAGTTAATGGCTAGGATAGACAAAGGTTAGTATACCTTAAACTAAATAAAACCGTAAATTTTACAACCATACTGCATCGTAAAACCACAACGGATATATGTCCAATATGCATTGTATAAAATTGAATATTTTCAAAGGACTACCTTGTAAAACCATTTGAGCCAAAGTAAATATTTTGCCACTGTCTGATTTATTGCTAGTCGGCTTCATCCTCTTATTTACCGTGACCAAATTCTCCCATGACCAAATACTACTCTCATTTTCTTTAGGATTCGCCAACAGAACTCGTTCAAGTACATTAGATTTTTTTTATTTTTTGTGTTTATAAATACTCTGTCAGAAAACTGAAAAAAATACAGTTAAATTTAATATTGCACTGGGGTAACGGAATAAATACAATCTTAACGTATACAGTCTTAATCTTCGCTTAACCTGATATTCAAAAATAGGCAAATGTGTCATTTTAAAGTAAATTAAATGGACTTCGCCCAACGACATTCGCTCAGCCTAGTGACATTTGCTCTTGATATTCGCAAAAAATGGGGAGCATATTTCGCTCTCATTTGCGCAAACATCATTTCAATTGATAAAAGCGAAAGTCAATCGTGCATGTTGTAGTGCTATAATTATTGAATAAACAAGCCCTAGAATATTCGGAGCGATCTCCGCTTCAATTCAATCGTGAAACTTGTTAAGCGAATGTCGCTTCCCGTTTGAGCGAAGTTTTCTCGGTAGGGTGAGCGATTATCACTCGGCAAGCGAATGTTTATGAACGCCAAGTCTAAACCAGATTGAAGCACGTGGTAACGAGGGAATTAATTGTAAAGTAAAGGCCATTGTTAGAAAGATTGTTAAAAAGTTGGCTTTAATGTTTCAACTTTAACTATTATTCTATTTTGTATTTTATGTTTTGCTTGTCGAAAGTGGAATGTTTTAAATTAATTAATTAATTAGTTAATTATACATATGTCTATTGTTGCAAAACAAATCTTGTTTTTAAAGTTGTTAACATGTTAAAATGTGCGGGTGTTTTTGGACATCTTGTATATACAGAATAACATTGACATTGACACTGTGACACGATGATACACATCAATCGGTCAAATGTATCAAATTAGACGGGCAATGTTCGTGAATTTAATAAATTCTTGACAGTAATATATTTATAATGCAATAGATATACAATCTGTAAACATGTGTTATTTTCAAGTTCACATTAAGCATTTTGCAGTTCATGAAGGAAATTCTTAAGTATACGGTTGTTCCTTAATGACAACAATAAGAATACTAGAAATAAGACCTGCAACTGTTTAAACGTGAAAGTTATAATACTTCCATCTTCTTTTTGACACATGGTTATCTGCAATCAAATTGTCACATGAACTCTTCCAGACGGTTAATGTCCAGCCGAGCTCATACATATTTGAGGCTATTTGACATCATATAACACTGCAGTATAAGCTAAAAGGTCGCGTGTTTCATGGTTGTGTAGCTACATACGTAGCAAAGTAAAATGATATAGTTAATGGAGGTTCGATTAATATAAACCGACTTTAATTATTTGATATGAATTATAAACTGACAGCCACACAACATCGTGACACTACGTGACACAAGTAAAGATAACACTTACTCCGTAGTAATCTTTTTACACATTAGGTTCTCTAAATTTAATATTGCCAGATCGTGTGCATGTATATTTCATACATTTCAACACATTGTTTGTACAGTTTTCACTAAAGTTATCAGTATTACTATAAAATTAAGAAAAACGTAGTCGGTAAGTCACTTGTCGTTCAGTAATACTGTCGTATATTTAAAATTCCAAATTGCATTGAAGAAACATAAGAGAAATATTAGAATTGCTCCCACGAGATGTACGAGAAGATATTTTACACGAAGCCTCTAAAGTGATAGCGCGGAAGAAGGTGTTTTTTGTGTGTTTTGTTTTTGTTTTAAATAGTGTATATTTGGCACACGCTATAGTGGCAATTCTTCACTGTTTTGTTTTAGGACAAAGCAGTGGCTCACTCAATTTTATTTTTCCTAAAAATAAATGTTTCAAAAGCTATATTATCATAATAGGTAAATTATAAATGATATTGGTTTATCGCAACAATGATCTATATGTATCTTTTTTTAAATTGATTTCCTTAAAGACACAGCCCAACTGCCAGTTCTGCACAGGCGACCTAACTGGAGAATTTGTCAAGGCCAACGACAAAGCAGGTGTAAAGGTCATAACCAGGTCAGATGTCCAGTGGGGCTTCAACTTTAGTATCATTATCAAAAACAAAAAAGGTCTGGCAAGTACATCTTAATCAAATGTGAGCTCATAAATACTGTCTACAATTTGGGATTTAATGTTAACTTATTAAAAAACAAACAACCATACAAATAATGATCAAAAATGGCTGATTTAAAGTTCCACTTAAAATTAATTTACTACTGTAAAACTGCTGTAAATACTGCAAAGGTATGGCCATGTAATTCGAACTCGCTTAAATCAATTCTTCATAATTCTTCACAATTCTTGTATGCTTCCAGACACTCAAAAAGACATACTTATGTGTGTCATCAAATAATACGCCTGTCCCCTCTGTCACATTGAGGACGAGTTTATATCCCTGGCAGTCTCGGCTTTGCATGTCATTGTAAATTCATTTGGGTACTGCTGTCCATAAATCTCATTTTAATATCATATTTATAGCGATTGAACGTGCATCTCTGAGACTTTCTGAACATTCTCTAATTTCATTTACACAGGAGAGCCTTTTTTTAAAATATTGTTCTTTGTTATGATAAATATATTGTTATTTCAGTACTTGTTGTATTGTTTTCCCCAAAAAATACAACAATGTTGACAACTTTAATGGTTTTTTTTTAGTTATTCTGGCATTTATACCGCTTCTTGTTATTTGAGTTAATATTTTTTGAATCCCATGGATTCTTAGGGGCGCGCCAATAATTCTTGAAGAATCGCATTATTGCTTTATTTTCAACTTCATTACATCCACGTTTTTTCATTATGATATGGTGAATGCTCACCGACTTTATTGATATGCACACACATGTCCTAGGTGGGAAAACGAACCCCTAATAGTATGCACATACATGCTCATTTGTGGAATATATGTAAAAACGTGAAAATACAGTAATAATACTTATGACCCCATTAATCGTGAGAGCGTTAAACTGTCTTCCTAAGTAAATAATCAATTGTTTTCATTTGTATTTCTTTGTATGAAGCTGAAAGATTATGCTTATTATTTCAAGATAAAAAGAATAATAGATATTCCATTATTTCAAGTCGTTAAAAATGAAATAAAAAGCACTCTTTTACCATGGATAAACAAGGTATCGCTTATTCTTAAATATAGTATCAACAATATCATCTTGTATTAGATTTTTGTCAACTACCGTATCATGATTACAATTTTAGATCATTTACTTACTTATTTTATAAGCTGGCGAGAATGCACGAACCAGTTGTATTGAGATAGCCACCTCGCCAATTATGAAATTACATCCCCAGTAATGCTGTTTTTTTTTTCGGTGTATACAGTGAAATAGGCTTGCAAATGAAGTGTGATAAAGGATTGGAGACAGTGGTGATATTACCCAAAATTTACGTAACATTTTAAACTGTCATTACAAGGCCAAAACGTACAAAATTTAACCTTTAAACATCAACGGTGATACGCTTCGTCTTTTTCGATTTTCTTTTTAGTTGAAATCAGTTCAATATGGAGCTATGCAATTGTGTTGCATTGGTTGTTACACATCATTTTTTTTCTGTTATGGAAGGACACTAGTCAAGTTTATCTTGAATTAAAAATAAATTTACAGAATGTGGCGTCTTTTTTTTTTTTTTTTTTGAAGCACATTTTACTAAATGTTAACTGTTTCATACACCCTGCATAATACCTCTACAATTTAGCATTTTGTGAGAAGATGTTATAGAGCAACCATAATGAATATCTTTGACACCGACTGCGAAAAGACGTATCATGCATACTCATCAGACAGTGTCAATATTATAGCCAGCTATTGATATCAATAAGGTTTCATATAATCAAAAGCAAATAGCACCTTGTATATTCAAGCGTGTCTGAGAGTTTATTCGTTCATCAAACCTGGGGCTCTTTAATGTTTACTTAGCGACTTTTGTCATGGTGTTTCTCTCCTGGAATGCGGCTGTGCTTATTCGAAATTAGGGATATATCAAATACCTATATTCGGACGATGAAATGTGTTATATCAGTTCGGCGGAACTCACAATTCGGATACGTATCCGAATTCGGTTACTCCGTATCAAAATTCTGATACCCGTTTCCGAATTTGGATTAAAAACAGCCGAAACGGGATATCAGCTTAAATTAATATTCAGCTTCGCCGCGCACCATACATTATCATCATTTGTCATCTAAATTCTAAGAAAGTGTTGGCGAAATCATTTTGCCTTCTGTGATAAGGAGCTATCAGGACATGTTTCGAAGCTGTCCCGCTGGAATTGCACAGATTGAAATGACATTTCCACAGATAGATTTATCATAAATGCAAGAAATATGTTCTACATGTACTTGCCAGCTTGCACTATCGATTTGTTTCCTGCGCCACGACTGGCGTATCAGAATTCGGATACCCCTCCATATTCTAATTCTTATACGGGTATCACAGTTTGGATACAAAATGTACGTTGGTATCCGAATTCGGATACGTATCTGAATTGTGAGTTCCGCCGAACTGATATGCAAATGCTTCTTATCACCATTTTGTGTCATCTTTTTTCATATGCTTCTCATTTTGTTTATATAATTTATATTTTTCGTGCGACCCTGTATTGAATCTTGTCTTTCGGTCCGACTGCGGGAACTGCCTCTGCAGCTTGCATGTTTTTGAATAATAGTTGCTATGAGAGATTTAGCAATTATACTGTACTGGTTATTGTCCGTTTTTAACAGACATCACAACAGCGGGGAAAAAACTTAATTCCATGTCGTAAGTTCATATCCATGATTTCCACATACTTGCACATTATTTAAGCTAACGTTTTTCTTATATTTTTTGACACACAAAACAAGTCTCATTGATTTGTAGACGAAATGTATCAAGTTCATTTTCAAGCGACGTCGACTTGCAAAGATTGATCGAATTAATTAGATACCTCTAAATGTATTTCTTGCAAATTGATCAATAACAAGCAGAGAGCCAGAATCAGTACCAAACGAGAATAAGGTTAGTGGTTACTGTTATATGGTATCCAACGGGTTAATGATGTTATCATATGCCGTTACGTTGAATTGACTAACCCGCCCTGTGACGCACTGTGAATTAAAAATCATTGTATTCATCCATGCTTTCTCTGATAACTGTGATTTTAGGATTTTGCCACACATAACTAAATTTAACAAATGAACTCGATGAGGTTGAACAAAATTGAATGAAACTCAAAGTTCTTGCTTTTATTCCTTTTGTCAAGTTCGCTCATGATTCTTATAAAAAGAAACCGGAGACAAGCACGGAAACAAGATACCCGTTGTGACAACAGGGACTATCTTACAATTTAGCTGACAAGTGTATTCGGTGTCCTTGCAGCAACGTCTATATGTTGTACTGGGATTGTATTTCATCTTGTTTTCTCGCTACTCTAACAGTTTTCTTACATCAAAGTATTAGGAGTTTATTAAAATATCAGATTGTACTTGATGGTTTACTTCCTCTTGTCATGGTTGATATACTTGTTCAGTACAAGGAATGTGTAAGTTATTTTTTTTCTTCTTATTACTCTTACAGTTTTCTTACATCAAAGTATTAAGGGTGTATTGGCATATCAGATTGTACTTGATGGTTTACTTTCTCTTGTCCTGGTTTATATACATGTTCAGTATATTGTTTTACAATCTGTGTTAAAAAACAAACAAACAAGCAAATTTGTAATGACATTTAGGGAATAAATCATGTTACAACCTGATTAGTCATTAATCAACAATCATGCTTTCGCGCATACGTGTATTTTAATTTCACAAGGGCGGCTTTGGCCGACCCATGGATACGCATCAGGTCCAGTGTTGATGATTTATGATGAACAACCTTAAAACATGTATGAATCCCTTCCTTAACGAAAACAGTATCGATGTGCAATCTACCAATCTACCAATAAATCAGCTGAGGTTCTGTACTGTACAAGTAAAGATCACAATCGGAATTGATGTAATTTTTTTCTAGGATTTGATAGCGAATCAGTGTTTTCAAATTGAATATATTCATTGTTTTGGCCACATCGCTTGTTTTTTTATCAACATATATGCTCAGTTTCAACAAGTAGGCTTCATAATACTCTGACTGATCCCAGCGAATAAGTTATTATTTCCAAATATGCAGGTGGTCTGCATAAGACATGCACAGTACATTGTTGAAAATTGTTGTAATTTATTTTCTTTTTTGCCAAAACATGTCGTTTAGGCTACATTTTTTTTTTCGAGCGAGACAGTGGAACGTTATAAGAATTACTACACATTTTCCCTACATACACATGTTAGAATATTTATTTATTTATAATTTATCTATTTATAACATTTGATGAAAAACACCAGGCAAAACCCAATATTGAAGAACAATAAATTAAAGGGATGCCCTAAAAACATTACACAGGGAAAAAAGATGAAACATGCCAAAACTAATTTAGAAAAAAACCTAGAGAAGATGGTTCTGAACAGCCAATTTGAAGGCTTGAAGGGTTGTGGACTGAACAATGGTTTCAGGTAAGTAGTTCCAAAATGATGGAGCATAAGAGTAGAATGATCTCTGAGAAAGAGTCGGACGACGGAAAGGAATGTTCACAGCACATGACGTGAATACCACAATGTTTGGCGTACATAATGAATAGTACCTCTAATTTATACGTAAACCTGCACTAAAGATTTCACGTCCATGATTAAGTGCAAAATGGCGTCATCAGACTACTTCGTAAAATTGTTTCACTAAAACCTCACAATTAATTCCATTATATTCGAACAATTCGATTATTTTCAAATTTTGACAAATTGTGAGCTTGACATTTTTTATAGAATTACAACTTATACTGACTGTATAAATATGTGGTGCTGATTTTGAATTATAATATAATGAGCTCGCGCTGTTTTGCTTGCCAAAAACGACTGAACACTACGACTGCCATATGTCCCATTTTGAGCTATGTAGTGCCTGTCATTAATATCGATATTACTTTATATCCGGCTAATATTAATATTGGTACATGTAAGTTGAATATTCAATCAAAGCAAATTTTACAATTTTAATGTAAACAAAAGAAAAATGAGGCATTATTATGTATATGTATTGATATTACTACACTATTTAAAGGTTGTCCGAGTGGCTAGGTGAATGTTCCAGTGTCTTTAATCTCGCCAGATGCCATGGATCAAATCCCAACAAATACAGTGTTTTCTTTTTCTTTTCATGATTAAATATAATTCTGATTCATTTTTATTTGAACAGTCTACGTTATTTACCTTAAATAATACATACAAACTATAAAAATATCATTTCTGTTAACAGAGATAATCAGCTAGCCAGCACAATATACACTCAATATATACAGGAAAGATATGTTTAGTTTGTAACGTTCATTTTCACGTTTAACGGTCCTCGTCCATTGTAAACAGCCTTGGGCTACATAGACACTAATTCAATTGCAAATAATGAAGAACAACTATGTTCAAATGCAAAATGTTAGAAGGTTTACCTGATTGTTTCAGCTGAAAGGGATCATCAACAATGGAAGTGTGCGAAAAATAAGTGTGAAGAATACAGCCTACGTTCTTAATACATGTGCCTCATAAATCAAGGGTTTTTTTCGGGGATGATTTGCCATATTCGCAGATGAAAGGTAAGTCAAATCATTGACTATTTGGCTGAGGTAATGTAATCAAGTTAACATTAGAATGTCTCTGCATGGTCTTAATAGCCACAGAGGAACATTGGGAATATAAGACAGATAATTTGATTACTAAGAATAATAACCGGCATCAAAAGGCCATTGGCAGGAACTGAGCTACCGTAATTTAAAAAAAAAAACTATTGTACGGAACACGAATACAGTAGTAAAATGTAATTCAACATATAATTTTTCTAGGTGTAAGACTAGAAAATACATGAAGGTACAATTTTACAAATTATACCAGTTGTTTTCCTCGTAAATTTAACTGTATTCTTATTGCACCAGGTACATTACGATGGACTTACGATACTTTAAATGAGCCGTGGGTTTTATTATTCAAATTACCTAGTCATTATCAACATATTCTTCTTCTTCTTCTTCTTCTTCTTCTTCTTCTTCTTCTTCTTCTTCTTCTTCTTCTTCTTCTTCTTCTTCTTCTTCTTCTTCTTCTTCTTC
>JXSR01S048691.1:21790-32416 GCA_000969725.1 Ophiothrix spiculata
GATTTTATCATTTCATCTGTTGCAGCATTTTCTAAGCTTTAAAATGACTTCTTACTTGTTGAAATTGATCAAGGCGATCAAATTTTACAACAGAGAATCTGCTGGAAAATCTTATTATTTTCTTTATTTTTTGCTGCCTATTTTCATCAGTTTCTCAAAAAGTGTTCTGTCGCAAAGTCCCCCATTTCAGGGTGAGTCATCACATATACTCACCTCAAGAACTTTGAGATCCACAGACTGCCCATTGAAAAGTGGGAAGGCGTCACTTGAGTTAGGCCTGAAGATGTAAGCCCCCGAAGCCTGACTGCTGTTGACATTGTCACCGATGCTGCTGTTATACCATAAGAACGATTGGGTCACGGCTAGATTGAGGTTACCGCCTATATCTTGGATTGACTTCAAAAGGCCTGTAGATGCATCAAATGTAACTTGGTAGTGCTGTATGGAAGAGGAAAAGATGAGAGAATTAGGCTGTGTTCACATAGAACAATACTATTCGGGTATATGGTGCACGATTTTACTTGGGCACACGTATAGATTCAATTGAACACATGAATTTGATACTACCGGGTCACATAAGAGGGCACTATTCGAAAAATATGTATAGCTCGCCGTGCTTTTATAACATATAGCCATCGAATAGTGTAAAGCGAGAACCGTATACCATATACTTCTATGTGATTGCAGCCTTATGACCACATTAACATAATATATAATCATTACAAAAACAATCTTAGAATTGTGCTGTTTGTCATCCAGGTTTTAGTTATTGCATAGAATCATGTTAATCAGGTTTCAACATCCATTACATTAAAAAAGGTAATAAAATCCAAGGTAAAAATCACCTCTCCATTCAAGTTTTTGATAAGCAGATAATGACTGTAACTTAGCAACCAAACATTCGATAATCAAACGTAGGGTGTGATTTGAAAGCTTTTAAGTCTCCATTTTAAAATGAGACCAAAATTTGATTTTGATTTTGGGACGCTTAAGGTACTTTTTAATACGACGGGTCACATATGGCATTGAGTTATGCTAGCTTTACGCCAGAGAAGGTTTTCACAATATCCCACGATGCAATGCAACATTGTACAATATACCTACAAATCCAATTCAACTCATATACTTCTGTACAGGTTTCTGACGTTTTTGAGGTGTCAGCAATGTGGGTAAACACTGGGCTATTGTGAAAAGAAACACATCCCTGGAGAGATATGAATGAGTATTATTCAATGCCTCTCAAATTCCTAAGAGCCCCTTGTCCAGAAAACCATTATTGCCTACTATATCTAAGTGTATCAGAATAATGCATTGTGGGATATTCTGAAAATCTCCTCTGGCTTTACGCCAACTCTCTACTGTCTGCTACCTTGAAGATGGTGGTACAGGAACATTTACAAAATATTATTGTTATAAGCTGCATTTTTCCTTCTTTTCAAGTATCTTTAAAATTAATGATCCTAAATTCTATTTCTTTTTAAAATGTTGAATGAAGAAAAGAACATTGACTTACTTCATTAGAGATAGCAGTATCAGCATCAGCCTTTGGCTTGACAGCAGGGGAGTGCTGACTGTGGGAAATAGGATGAAGCATTTGCAGCAATTCTGTGGAAAGAAGAGAAACAAATAGAGGTATTCTGCTGCAATGATTAGAAATGGGCATGTGATGACTCACCCCAAAAGGCGGGAATTTGCAGATGATATTAATTTCGATTTTATCATTTCATCTGCTACAGCATTTTATAAGCTTTAAAATTACACCTTACTTGGTGAAATTGATCAAGACTATCAAATTTTACAACATAAAGTCTGCTG
Source organism: Ophiothrix spiculata (assembly GCA_000969725.1). Classification (NCBI taxonomy): domain Eukaryota; kingdom Metazoa; phylum Echinodermata; class Ophiuroidea; order Amphilepidida; family Ophiotrichidae; genus Ophiothrix; species Ophiothrix spiculata. The sequence continues at coordinate 23,606 of JXSR01S048691.1, forward strand.
GAAATTCTTTTTTATTTATAGGTTATGTATCCAATCTGTGATGATAAGAAACCAAATACATAAAAGATATTATTATTTATATCAGGCTTTTGTACAATACCATGAAACTGTGTATTGTACATTTTTAGCGAAAGTACCCAGATGTGTACTATATAATATTGTACACATCCAGGCACCTTTCCAAGAATATTTTAGCTGTTCTGACGAAAAGGTAGGAAAATGATTTTATGCACATTAATTATTTTCAAAAGCCTGATATAAATAATAATAATAATATTGAATGACTTATTTTCGGGTGATACATGAAAATATTCTACTCGTTAAAAAAATATTGCACAAGTTGAAAAAAATTTTGCACTTGTTTTCGACTCGTGCAATATTTTTTTAGCTCATACAATATTTTCTTGTATCACCCTAAACTTAAGCCATTCAGTATTATATAATTCTTTTGCAGCATTCTGTGAAGATAATAAACAAAAAGTTACATTGTGCCATTCTTCAGCAAGAATTAAACAAATCAAATTCAACAAGTTAAAACATAATTTGCCGCTGAATATGAACTTATTTATTGAGAAAAAAATAAATAAAAAATATGTACCTCAAATTGAACCAAAATGACGAACACTTATAAAAATAGCAAAAGATAAAAAGTATCTACAATCACTACGTTATGTATAAAATTGAAAGCAAATAATATAGAAGACCTACATGTCAAACATCAAAACAAGGTCTAGTCAAAATTAAAGCTTATTTTGTGTGTTTCAATGGTAAACAGTACTTAGTAAAAAAATGTTTAAGGGCATGTGCTGCATATACCGATAGCAAAAAACTATTTTAGGCATATCTCAATAAGGAAACACAATTTGGGTAGGGGAGAAAATATTAACTTCCATGTGGTATAAAAATCTCAAATTTTGATTGGGGAAAGTGGGGTGTCAAAAAAGTCATTGGAATTTACAAGCATCCTATGAAAATGAGTTTGGGAATGATTTACATAAATCCTTTGGGTAAAGAATAACAAGTTTTTGGAATATGGTAAAATGTCAAATTATTTCATTAAAATAAAGAAACTATCTTACTGTTATTCTGTTTTACAATGTAACTGGCAAAGCCCAGTGCTGGTATGTTATCAGCTGAGAAGACCAATTCTTTCACAGCATTCCCCCTGTCTCTTCTAATATTCTTGGTTGATGACGATACATCCATGGTCTGGGAAAAAAGTAGTGTATGAAAATTAAATACAATTTGCAACAGACTGTAAATTTCAACAGGGTTCTTTACTTAAATCATTAATTCTTTCACTTCTGAATAAAATTTTCACCATCTATCCTATTTAGATGGAAAGCCACTCTGAGCGGCTCTCAGACACCTCACTTTATGATAGCCTATGATAATTGTATAGCGCCAGGGGTGTTCTCTCTTTGTTAATAAAAATGATGGCGCTAGATAGCTATTTGTTTCAACTGCTTGCTGGCAATCTTTTGACTAATTTGGGCTTGTAGGTTTTTTAGAGCAATTTGGAAAAAAAAATTGCATCAAAGTAGAAATTCCGGCAAATCATGCACAATCTTGCGAGCCGCTGTGAAAGAGTTAAGTTGCAATCATACAATATTTCTTAAATCCCAATAGACAATAAGCGCAATTCACACATTTGCTTATAATAAGTCTAGGCAAATTTTCAGATTGGTTCACACACCAAATCTGGCACAGTTGTACCTGCAGACCAAGAAACATTCAATCCCAACATGCAATGCAGTTACATTGAATTACTGATGTGAATCTAGCATTTTTTGTCAGAAGAAAGCTTACTATTTAATAGTAACTTTAATTCAGCTTAAAAGAAAGTCTGATTTTTCCAAATGTAGTTTTTAAAGAAACATTAAAGAGGTTCAAGTTTCAAATTTCAGCTGAATCCATCAAACCATTTTGATTTTATGGGCAAATTTGTATTTTAAATCTGCCTATACGTTACTGTGAAAAATTAACTATGGTTACCATAAATTAAACACCTTTTCACACATAACTCTACAACGGGTCATGGCTTAGCCGTGGAATTTCACATGGGTTATGAGAAGAATATGGGCAATATTTTGGGACCAAAATCTCAAAAACTTTGAAAAAAGTTGACGCAATTGGACCACACTCCTTAAGGATACAGTCCTTTTTTCATTTGCAATGGCAGGAATGTCATGTTCTCTATAAGTTAATGCACGCTTACACATAACAAACACAGTTTCTGGTATACATGAGGAGCAGAGTCTGCACTCTAAACATATGTGACTGTCCACCTCAAAACAGCAGTAAATGCCAGCTCTTGTCATTTTCATTTTTTTAATTATTTGCAAAGACCATGCTTTAAGGATTAAAATGACACCTTAATGAACTGCACATGGTTTCTAGAAGTCAAGTTATGGTCCCTCAAAGTTTATCAGGGAATAAAACGTATAAGTGAGATAAACACGTTCAAAGATTAGTAAGCCCTATATTTTCTGTTGATCGTCTTAAGAATATGCCAATTTATTTCACCTTTTCTATCACTTTCTTGAAATGAAACTTTGCTGGTATTTTATAGTAAGCACTAGGATTGTGAATCTGTCAAAAAATAAATATCTGCCAATTACGACCTTGACATGTATTTTCACCTGTAGCGCTAAATGAAGTTTCTGGCATTTACTGCTCATACGGGCTGGATGGTCACATATATTACAAAAACATCTTCAAAATGTAGTCAACTGCTCCCATCGTATTTAGAAAAAAACATTTGCTCTGTGACTTACCAACTGAAATACTGATTACATTGGTGATTGCCAGTTTTTGACCAAAATATATACTTTTGGGCCCCAAGGCCAAAACTTGTGGTGTTTAGTACCAACATTTTCCAGAAAACCTGCACAAAACTTGCTGAAGTAAATACAATCTCTCAAACACTTTATTATTTCCCTTTCATTTTTGAAATATTGCCAAAACAGGACAAAAATCATGATTGTTTTGTAAGAATGTCAACTTTTGACCTTGATTGGCGTTATTTCAAAAATGAACAAAAAAAAGTATTTGAGAAGATTCACATGGACATTGTTTCAAGATTCTTTTAATTGAAAAAATATTCAACATTTTAGAAAGACTTTCCAAAACATTGTGTTTTTATAGAGCAAAAATCACACGTCTTTGTCAAAACTAATGTTATTGTATACTTTCAAATGGATTTAATATTCAGTAGCTGAGTTGAAGAGCAAAAACTTAAAAAAATAATGGGTTACAACCAGCCTTATAGTAATATATAGATACCTTTTCAGAGTCTTGAAATTGAAGTTGCAGCGACGTAACTTGCGAGGTCCTCTCAACCTCTTCGTTCAGCGTAGTGGTGAAATCTTCCTAGTCACATTACCATCCGCTAGGGCGATAATGCGACAGCAGAACGTCATAGATGGCTAGCAGATCGTAGCCAGTGTCTCTGTTGAGAGTTGGTTGTTGAGTCCTTATTTCCATAGCCTCCTTGATCTTCCGTTTCCTGCTGTCATGTAGCGGGTGATCATGTAACTAGGAGGATTTCACCACTACACTGAATGAGGAGGTTGAAAGAACCTCGCAAGCTACATTGCTGCAATTTCAAGACTCTGAAAAGGTATCTATATATATTACTATTTCAACATGACAGAGTCCAAGAATAATCTGCAACCCACCAGCCTTATAGTTTACACTACTGACTCTAAATACACCTACCTGACTACTAAGTTGCTTTAAATCTGGACCAATGACTTGATACGTGTCTCCATTTACTGGTATACGCACTGGTACATGTACCGCACGAGCCAAGGGGTTGTACAAGGTCACGGTAAACTGCAACGTAAAGCAAATGGATAATATAAATTTGAATTATTAATTCAAATAATCTCTAAGATATTAAAGAAACACTCCTCTGATATGACTGGAAACCATAGGCATAGAGCAGAGATCACATATTTCCTATATGGCCCATGTAATGGCATCGTTATGTTGCTAAAATTGGGGGTATTTGGGTTCACTTTAGGCAAGCCGAATCTCCACTGAACATAAGCGGACGCTATATTTGTTATTGTGCGTCTTCTTTGACAGACGCAAAACGTTTGGACTTGCTACAATCAATTTGCTATTAATGGCACCCAGTTTACCTCCTGCAACTTCAGTCAGATAAAACAATCTAACAGAAGGCCCACTTGGGAAGCAGCACTAAAAACCCAAAGCTTCTTTCTCTAAATGCAAGTGATAAAACAAAATGTCATTTATAAACCAAAAACGATGTAAATTATTGCCAAAAACTATAAACATTATCATTGGAAAAACGTACACCCCTATTCAAACATGAAATATCCCAAACCCAGTAAAGCTGTTCGCGCTGTATGTGTGCGTATACCTACATCGCGCCGTGATTTTGAATGCACGGCTTCACTGCGTTTCACCTGAACGCACTGTCATCTATCGTCTCATAATGGATGGCCAAAATTCCTTATTAGGAAGTAAAATCGCACTCAGTGACTAAGAATGCGGTATATAATACTTACCATCTGTGAATTTTCAGATATATAGCAAATGCTGATGTTGAGGTAGTCACAAAACACTCCCTGTGAAGGCTTGGAAGTCCCATTCATCATTATATTGGAAAGGCTGGCACTTATGACATTCTGAAACAAAAAAATGATGTAATGAAATTAAGGCAAATACAAGGATGTGATCTTCAATCTTTGGAAAACTGGTGTGACATTTTAATGGTAATGTTTTAATCAAGTTCCCTCTCCCCCACTTCAATGTTGAAAGACGCCATGTTACATGCTACATTTTTGTAGCATCTCTCAACATTGTTTGATGGGGAGGAGGAGAGAGTATAGTTCAAGCTATACTTCAAACATTGTTTAAAAATTACAGTGCCAAAAATGCATTAGCTCTACAGATAATTACTCTTAAACATATACAAGTGTCCCAACAGTAGATGCCTGGATATCCACTCCTGCCTATTTTCTTTAATATTATCAAGATTTGAGTGGTGAGTATCTGAAATTTATCATATATGTATTCTGTAAATCTTGAAGTAGGCAACAAGCAGCCGATTAACACACAGGAACCAATATGACCTTACAAGGAAGTAAATTAGTCCCTATTTCTCGAATCATAACACAGCACCAAATCTTGCTGAATATTTAAATAAACTTATATTCAATGTCTGTCCATGTGTAAACAACAAAAGTAACCAAAATAATACCAAAATCATGAAGAATTCATGGAAAAAAATAATACGCAGTGATTTGGTCTTAATCAATCCTAATCAATAATCACTAGTCTCTTACACAATATAAAACCACCAGTTCACGATGTTGTAGAATACAAAGGATATGTTCTGGATCTCGTAACAGAGTCTGATTGTTTGTTGCATACTTCAAGGTTTAATATAGGGTGGGGGAAAGGTGGCATTTCATTATCCTAAAGACCCTAATTTTCTACATTGCAGAATTTCCTTGTAAACCTTGGAATTCGTAATTGCATACTTCAAGGTTTATGAAGAAATTCATGAAGAATTCATGGAAAAAAATAATACGCAGTGATTTGGTCTTAATCAATCCTAATCAATAATCACTAGTCTCTTACACAATATAAAACCACCAGTTCACGATGTTGTAGAATACAAAGGATATGTTCTGGATCTCGTAACAGAGTCTGATTGTTTGTTGCATACTTCAAGGTTTAATATAGGGTGGGGGAAAGGTGGCATTTCATTATCCTAAAGACCCTAATTTTCTACATTGCAGAATTTCCTTGTAAACCTTGGAATTCGTAATTTCATACTTCAAGGTTTATAGAATATAGGGTGGGGAAAGGTGGCATTTCATTTTCCTAAAGACCCTAATTTTCTACATTGCAGAATTTCCTTGTAAACCTTGGAATTCGAGGGGTACAATGAAAACAGTATTTGGAACAAGAAATGCTTGCAAATGCCTCCCACCCCCTCAACATCAAAAAGAAGTATTTATCTTATTAAAACAGGATATTATATCAATAAAATGCACAATAAAGCCACATAAACCTAGCTGTAGAAATATCCTGAAACTAAAATTACAACCTTTTTATTATCCCTTACAAAAAACAGTTGTAGAAATACTAATTCTTCTATGACTTTTTTGACTGGGTTCGTTTTTTGGGTTTTTGATCAATAAATGTTTTTGGCTTAATATTGTATTTTATTTAATATGCAATCCTCGTAAAAAGTTGTTGGAACACTTTGGTGCACACAACTTCAAAACTAAATCAATAAGTCTAATGAATAGCTGTTAACATTAGGCTACTTTTCCCTTCCCCCTTCCCCATCATTCAATGTTGCGACACCGAAATCACGCGAATTTCCAATGCCGCAACATTGAACGGGGGAGTGGGGGTACACTTTTGCTTAAAATAAACATGGGTGTGCCAAGACTTTTTGCGAGGATTGTATGGCTATTTGCTGAATTAGATTAGGAATCCCAAATTTAGTTACACATATATTTCAATAGCCAAGAACATGTGTGTATTAGGCTGCGATCAAATAGAAGTATACGGTATTCGCTATACGCTATTCGATGGCTATATTTTATACAGGCACGGCAAGCTATTCGGTTTTTTTTTTTCGAATAGTGCCCTCTTATGTGACCCGGTAGCATCAAATTCACATGTTTGATTGAATCTATACGTGTGACCATGTAAAATCGTGCATTGTATACCCGAATAGTATAGTTCTATGTGATCGCAGCCTTAGGGACACTTTCTTTATGACATTACAAGTTCAGAAAATAATATGCATATAGATGCCCTTATTAGTTAGTCCTGATACTTCATTTTAGACTGTTTTAATTCAAATCTATTTTCAACCAAATCTTATAAAATTTCTTTAATATCTTATATAAATTTATCAATATTTTTTTCAAACAACTGGAGAATTTACAATATAGATAAATATGGAATTTGACATTTGTCTTTACTTCAATCAATTTACAGAGGTTATTTTTGTATAATATTAAAACAATATACAAATATGAAATGCAATGAACTTTTAATATACAATACAAATATCAGAGCGTCATTGAGTAAAAAACATGAACCTCCAAGCACTTATTATCAGATAGACTTTACGATTACATGGCAAAAATCATACACTATCTGAATAGAACGAGACAATCTATGTAATTAAATGAAGCCTTACCGCACACGAAGCAATGCCTTTGGAAATACGCTTGGCATAATCGTTGGCCACATGTTGTTTTTCAGTTCCACTGAAAGTCAAAACAGAAACAAGATAACATTATAAAAAGAAACTAATGATTTTTTTAGGTTAATGATAGCAGTGAAGCTCTAGGGCAAATTTTTCTTTTACAAAATATCTTATAAAAATATATATTTTTAAGTGAAAAAGTGACAAGCCTTGGTTTCACTTAAAATTGAAAATTTTGTGACCATAAATCACAAACCTACACCATAAAGTAAAGTTTTACAGTTCTTCAAAGCATGGCATTTCAGACTGCTGTAAAGTGATTTAAAGGTGCAATTCATGATTTTGATGTGACAAAAACCTCATCTGTTTTCTAGCTAAATAAGAAGAACAGTACATAATAAATATATACCGAAAATTTCACTTGATTCCGACCATTCGTTTCCAAGTTACAAGCTTTTCAGCATTTTGAAAATCCCAATAGGCTACTGTGTTGTAATTACTGTCGGGACCCGACAATAATTAGAAAATGACACATTTTCTCACTTTTCTCGAAAATGCAGGTACATATGAAAGAATGGTTTGGGGAACGTAACATATACCAGTTGAGGATTCCTATAAGCTAATAAACTCAAATTTCATAGAAGTGACCTTCAGGGTGAAAAGTGGATCATGAATTGCCCCTTTAATTTGGCGAGGACAAATTTTAGCAAATTTCAATTTATAAGCATTTTTGCAGGGATTAAATTTCATTAATTTAGAATAGTTTACATTAGTTCCAATAGTAAATGAAGTTGTAGCGATGGATTTATTTTAGCGAATTTACAGTCTAGGGAAATTAGCGAAATTAAATTCCTAGCGAAAATTACTCACTTTACAGTATCACTGTTATGACAATAGGCCAAATTCATAAAGTAAGCAAATGCTTTTTCTATGGCTTGTACTTGAATAACTGTTTATATATGGATAAAAGTTCCAAGTTAAAGCTATAGAAAAAGCAATTGCTAGTTTTATGAATTTGTGCTATTCTATGATGCAGTTGGTACCTGATTAAATAAATGGCAAAGCCTTATGTTCTGTGAAATATAAAATAAACCCCTTTTTCATTTTATGCACAGTTTAAATTTGAGAAAATTTTGAATTTGATATGATAGCAGATATATATTTTGCAATGAGTGTAATAAATGTAACATTTTAAATTGGTAAAACCTCAATTTTGAGATAATACAACTTTAACATATACCCTATTCACTCGTCCAATTCAACTACTGATTTTCTGAATTTAAATCGCTTTTTACCAATTGTTATTTTCTACCAGTGTTCCAAAACTTGTTAATTTACTTTGATACTATGTTGGTTATAAAGTATGATGATTTTGCAAACTTTTGGAAGTCATGGTATTTATAAATTTAAAGGGTTTGTCAGATGGCAAATAGTTGAATTGGTCGAGTGAATAGGGTATTTTGCCTTATATAATATCGAAAAAAGAAACAAGAAAATCTGACTTTACGGAAGGTTTTGGTGACCTGTCACATACAGTTTAAATGAGAATATCACATTATGAGGTCTAGTGAAATCTGAAAATCTGAATGACTTTGAGCCAA
>JXSR01S048691.1:44575-64184 GCA_000969725.1 Ophiothrix spiculata
TATACATCCTGGTACTTTCATAAAAAATGTCCCGGATGTGTACAATATTTCTTAGAATATTGTATACATCCTGGTACTTCTGTAAAATATACAGTATTGTACAAAAGCCTGATATAAATAATAATGTTTGTTATTGGACAATTTTTAACATATCTAAAACCTTGGCCATGAGAACATCATTACCTGCACATTTATTAGAACACTTTTAAATAACTGATATGGCAATAAAAAATCCTCAATTTTGTCAACTTCCTATGGGGCAACTCTTTTGTGACGTTTGTGAACAAAATCAATGAAAATGTCGATACATGTTTTTTTTGGCTTTTGTAGGATAGAACCAGTAGGGTTATTATAACTATTCAATCTAACTACACCTGAACTTAAGGGGCCTGTTAGGGCTTTTTTCATAAATGTTTTTTGCTCTGTAACTCAGCAACGGATAATTAGATTCAAATAAAAGTATACATTTCTAGAAGCGGATTTGTGGACCAAAATGCGTAATTTTGGACCTAGGGTCCAAAAATCATGTTTTGGGCCCAAAATGTTACGGGAAAGCTAACTAAATTTTGCTTTGGTAAAATGTTTACCAATTAATTTTTAAAATCTAGAAAGCAATATCTGGGATCGCTTTTCTCAAATTTTTGATTTTTTTCTTAGTTTTTGAGATATCGCCAAAAATTGGTCCAAAAAATGTCAAAAATCCCACTCCTGACACCATTTTTGGCAAAATATGCCACATTTTGACCTATTTTTGTAGCTCTTGCTCAGAGCTGTCCACTACCCTCTGCAGAGAATCAAAAGTGTGCTAAAAAGACAGCTCTTGAATACACACATCTAGTTTGTTGAAATCCTGACGAAGCTTGGTGGCTCAATTCACAGCAGGGGCTACCTGGCTCACACTTATGCCAAGCACCCTGAAGCACTTTGTACAAACTCATTAGCAAAAGTTAAATTTCAAAATTTGTTCAAATTTTGTGGTGTATATATTTTCACTATAAAGATTAAACTCCAAATGTGACAAATTGAAGTATATAATTTATTTGATATCGGCCTACAGTCTTACTTATAAGTCAATAATTACACAAAGCAATCAGATATGATAACTTTATGAACAACACTTTCAGTAGTGAATTAGCATTGCTTGACTAAAATAAAAATGGCACTTTTGTAAGTTGATTACAGTGGCTTTTGGAGAAGACCTAAACTTGAAGCTTGGGGGTAAATGTGTTATTGGTGTGATTATAGAGACAAATCGGTTTAGATTGTGGTCAGATAAGTAATTCATTTGGGAGTGATCAAATCTCAATCCAGTATACTAGTTTTACGCGCGCTGGTTGGGCTCATTGCTGGGTCCGTGGGAGGGGCGGTCTGTGGGAACGGTACTAGTTCTACTATTTTTGGCAATATTTCAAAAAATAAGATAAAAATCAAAAATTTGATAAATGCATTCTTAGATATTGCTTTCTAGATTCTAAAAAGTAAAATGGTCTAAAATTTTACCAAAGCAAAATTTAGATAGCTTTCCCGTAAAATTTTGGGCCAAAACATGATTTTTTGACCTTTTTTGGACCTTAGGGCAATAATTTCACATTTTGGTCCAAAAATAAGCTGACCATCATGTTCAGTATGCAAATTCACTTTTAGAAATGTATACTTTGATTTGGATTTAATTATCCGTTGCTGAGTTACAGTCCATAACCCACCATTTCTGAAAATGAAGGGTTGACAGGGCCCTTAAGGATTCACACCACCAAATATATCACCTATTAATTCCTATACAAAACAGCTTCCAGATCATGGCAGATATATCACCTATTAATTCCTATACAAAACAGCTTCTAGATCATGTCGGATAGCTTGGCTATAAAGCAACAAGTTGCTTCAACTCTTGCAGTTCTTATGAGATTGTGATCTAGATGAGCTCACAAGGTGAAAAAATATATATGGTAGCCATGTTAATTTATGCTAGGTCGCCTGGAACATAGGACATGCTCAAAATTTCATTTTTCTCCAACTCGCTACAAACTTTCTCTAGACACTAAAAGCAGATCTCAAATTTTCTCAAAGATCTCAGTCTGACTACATTGGTACCACATACCATGATTAAAAAGAAATTTCACCCAAAACATTAGTTCCCGCTTTTTTCAAGCTTTTACTTTTGTAGAGGGCAATATAACACATGCTCCTGCATTGCTTCGTACTTGTCAAAAGTGTCAATTTAGTGGTGTATATCATTATAGAAAGCATTTGTGCTTACTTGCGCATTTGTATTTGTAAGTATAATGAAGCACTCACCCTCTGGTTGACATAGCCGATGAGTTTATCCAAGTTCTTGTACCAAGTGTGCGCATTCTCATACTGAAAATCGGAGCCCATAGTCATTATGATATGGTTGGTCTTGAAGTGTTTGGCCTTGGAAAGAACATCAAGAAAGTTAACATTAATATACGTTACTGAATTTTACGTTTTTGCAAGTTTATTTTGTACCATAACTTTTTAAACAAAGGGCTTAAAGTTAATAAAAGTATACATTTCCAGAAAGCAATTTCTTTTTTTAACAAAGTGCTCAAAGTTAATAAAAGTATACATTTCCAGAAAGGAATTTTCACAAGGAACATGATGGGTATGTTGGTTTTGACTAAAAATCACATTTTTTGAGAAAATCACAAAAAACACATTTTTTGGCTATTTGGACTTCCAAACAAGCTAAAAATGACAAATTTTAAAAAATGGCTTCATATGTTGTGTTTTTTATTTTTGCGGGTTTTGGCCAATTTTTTGATTTTCATACCACATAAGGTCAAAAATTCACTTTTTTCCATTTTTGGTTATTTTTTTATCTTATTTGGCATGAAATTCAGAAATTGGTCAAAACGCTCAAAAAGAAAAAAATGCAACATCTGAATGGGTGTTTTAAATTAAAAAATACATTCAGAAGCCATTTAAAAAAAATGTTATGTTTAGCTTGTTTGGAAGCCCAAATGGCCCAAAAATGTGTTTTTTTGTGATTTTCTCAAACAATGTGATATTTGGTCAAAAATCAACATCCTCATCATGTTCCTTGTGAAAATTCCTTTTTGGAAATGTATACTTTTATTATCTTTTGGCACTTTGTTAAAAGTTAAGGTACAAAATAAACTTGCAAAAACTTAAAATTGAGTAACATATTTTCCTCCCTTAACATTCTGTGTCGTGGCACATCAGAAGGTACATCACTGCAGCAAAGTCAATTTAGGCCTAAAAAAATTGTTTGATTGGCATAACCCGACCGACCTATTTTTACCGCCGACCCTAAATATTTTTATTTTGGGGGGCATGGTAAAAAACCTCAAAATCCCAAATTTGATGGGAATCCATTCATGGGGGCCCCGAGATATGCCTTGCAGGACATTCAAAATGACAAATAAAAGATGTGTTACAGAAAAAGGGGAGACGTTTTTGTCTATGTGTCGTATATTTTGTGTTCTTGTATGTGAAACATAGACTTCAAAAATTTGAAAAAAATGTAAAAAAAAGAAAAAAATCGCACCTACCTACCCTATTTTTTTTCTATGTTAGCCAATCAAACAACTATTTTTTTTAGGCCTTAGAGATACAACCGGATGAAGTTGAAAATGACTGAAAAAAGTTGGGAGGTCCATTTTGAGTTCTAGTAAAATTTAGTTTCCTGAAAGGTTCTTCTCACAGATGCAAAATCTCCACTGATTTTCTTAAAAATCTAGTATTTGGTAGATTTATTTGTGCTGATAAGGAACTTAAAATTAAAAAAAATAGGTCACCATTCACATTTTTAGATACAGGTATTTCAAAAGGTACATATTTTCTGAAAAAATCACCCAATTTACCACTCAAAAAAATGGATCATTATGTGTTTGTAAAATAGTAAATTTCCAGTAGAGACTAAATGAGTGTGAACTGATGGCATTGAATAAAAAAATAGACCATTTGGGGCATACTATACTGAAAAGATGGTGTAAACTATATGTAATTTCAATCTGACCTGTACTTTTCTTAATTTTTTCAGGATGGGATGCAAGTAGAGGGGCAAGCCTTCTTCAGAGGGGGGGGGGGGGAAAATTTCCCCCCCCCCCCCTTCCCCTACTAGCTAAGCCACTGGGTTAGTAAGAAATTTGGTGGAAATTCATATCCTTTTAAGAACAAAATAATCAACTTTGCTTGGACATGTTTTTTTCTTGATTCAAAGGAGTTTTTTCGTACCCATGTGGAATCATGGCTAATACCTTAAACATTTTTTGCATTGCATGAACAAACTATCATGTTTTATTGAATTGTACCAACCTGATCTTCAACTGCTTTTATAAACACATCAACTCTTTCATCGACGTTATAGTCAAAGAGCCGGTGATCATCCTACACAGAAAATAAATAATGTTGAAATCAGACACAATTGAGTTTATATACTTAAATTACGGTGAGTAAAAATGGAAAATACTACTAGATGATATGCTTCAAAAGGTATTCAAAATGTTTGATAAATAATGTATGGAAAAATGGACATTATTCCAGGTCTGCTATGTACAAAATTTTCTAGGACAAGTATTCTTAATAGTTTTCTTAAAACTCTTCCTTTTTTGTAAGATTATCACTCATCTTGTAAGAACACCAGGCTCCTAGATCCTGTGAGCAATGTTAAAGGGGCATTAGAGGGGAGCGTGGCCGAGCGGTTAGAGCACGGGTCTCGTAATACAGAGATTTGGGTTTGAGCCTCAGGCCGGGCGGTTTTCGTCTCCTTGTTTCCTTGGGCAAGAAACTTTACTCTACTTGCTCCGTGGTCGGACAGTCACGTAAAGCCGTGGGTTCCCTGTGGTATGGGGTATGCATGTTATGCAAGTACTTGTATCATTGATTGATTGATTGATTGATTGGACAAGTTCAGCATCAACCCCAAACTTTTCCTCAATCATTGTGGGATTTTTTGAACCATTGGAAGTGTTAAAAAGTAATAATGACAAGATGCAAAGTTTCATTATCAAATTCAAACCCTATATATTAAAATATTGAGATATTCCTTTATTTTTAATCATCGTTGTTGACAACGATAAAAACTGCCCTCTATAGTTGGCCTTTTCAGGAGATTTAATTCAAACTCCAAATTTCTTTTGATTTATTATATGCAATCTATGATGTCAATGGAATGTTTTACAAACAAAACTTTGACTCTTTCTAGATATATATACATTTAGATAGTAGCCTCATACCAAAGATCAACAAACAACAACTACAACAAAAATCAAATTTTTGACTTTTCTGAAGATTTGGATCAAAATTCTCCTGATATCTGGTAACTGACTGTTATTTTCTACCATACGAAGTGTAAATCATCCACAAGTCAAATTTTGTTCAATGCATTTTAATCAAATTAATCTGTTCTCCATGTTTGGCTTGGTTTGCATATCATGGCACAATTAATCCTCTCATTTCTTCATTATTTTTTACAGAAGTGTAAAAAAATGCAAATTTTAAGTACTTTATTTTGTTACAAAACCATTGTACCATTCTTAAAGGGATTACCCATCATCCCAATAATGATATTTCACTTTTTCAATGCATGGCAATGTTTTTTGTTTCAGGAGCAGCTTGCCCATACAAACTTACCACTGTGATTGTTGTCTCAAAAAGAAAGAAATGTTGAAAATAGAGACACAATTGTCCATCTCTGAATTTATGGTTACTGGTAAGCTTGAACCGATGGCTCCATTTCCTTTCCGATACGATAGCCGATGTTTTATATCTGTCACCTTGCCGATACGATATCCGATACCGATGTTTTAGTGCATCATCAGCTGACCAAAAATGTGGGCCACGTTTTTAGTGCATCATCAGCTGATCAAAAACACTGGGCTAGGCCACGCTTTTAGTGCATCATCAGCTGATCAAAAATGTGGCCTAGCCCAGCTAGGCTTAAATCTGAACATCGGTAAAGTTCATCGGCAAAGACAGGTGATTTTACCGAAACGATGTTTTGCTGATAGGGTGTAATATCGGCCCAATACGATGGCTGATACGATACATCGGTTCAATCTTAGTTACTGGTAACCATGCATAAATTCCAGTTAGCAGCTGAATGACACTATTGCAAATTAATGATTCTGTAGACTTTTTAAATGTTGGAAAATCGTTGGCAATCCCTTTAAAGTTTGTGATAACAATTGCAAGATTTTAGATTTCAAGATAAACTGAGATCTATATATTGCATCTATCCCACTGAGACAAGAAACTTGCGTTTAATGGTGGGGAAACAAAAGGAATGGTCCTTATTTGTGTCATTTCATAAAAGGAGTTTGGTTTCATAATCTTGTCTACTTCAAAGTTTTCTAATAATAATATATCAGTATTATAACAATAATCTTTTTATTTACTCACGGTAAAAACTTGTTCAATACAACATGTAAAATTAAAATTTCAAATCATTCGTCTTCCACAAGGCTGTGATGTCATTGAAACATTAAAACTAACACAATATGACTATGTACACAATTTAAAAATTGATTGCATAAAATTAAAACCTACAATTGAAACAAGTCATTTAAGTTTACAGGACTTGCAGTAAGAAATTGCATTAAGCAATGCAAAACTGCTAAAACATGGAAATTGCACAACAATAATAACGATAAGAAATAAATCATTTGTATATAAACAAGGGGATAAAGCAATATAAAACACGGTAATTGCACAATATAATAATTAATATAATGACAATATGGTATAAAACAAGTCTATTGATATTTACAGAACTTGTTACTAAAAGTGCTAAGAACAATCGATTGTGGATGGTTGAACTTAACGAATTTGTCTTCAGGCAGCTCGAAATTTAGTCAGTGGTTCGTTTTCGTCAAAATCTTGCATACAATTTATTCCGTGAAAAAATGAGATAACGGAGCATTGGGTACCACAGCCTCAATTTTCGGTTAAATTTCGAGCTACAGAAAGACACATTCGAACTTAACACAATTTAGATAAAAGCAAGTCTATTAATATCTACAAAACTTGCAGTTTAAAGATAATATGATTATAAAACACAACCTTTAAAAACATTGTTCAGATATATGCAATATAGACACAGTAAAATCAATATACAGCTTGTCCCAATATTAATGTAACGAGCAAATAAAAAATATTTAAAATAGTTGCCAAAAGATTAAATCGTAGTAATTTATGTTTTTCAAAAGTTGAGTAATTACTCTACAACATGCTTTTTGTCCCGTTTAATTTTACCACTCCAGTCCAAAGATATGAAGAATTTAAGAAAGCCCTTTAAATCTACTTTGGTCCGATTTGTAAGTTTAGATTTCCAGCTAAAGAAACGCAAACTTAAAATGAAAAGAATATGGTGGTATTCTGCAACCAACTAGAGCACAATCAATTCAAACCAATCTTACCTGACCTGTACCTATTTTAAGTTCATCTTTATCTGAAACAGTTCAAAATTATCAATTAAAGTACGGATCTTCCTGATACTCTCATATCCCTTGAATCTGTTGCTTCTGGTATGACAATCGAGTAGTTTAGGATACAATTTCTACCAAAAGAGTCAGAAAAAAGGGATTCTAATGAAAGATGTCAACCAATAATTCTGTTATTCACAAGTCTTCAATAGAAACCACAAAGAAAACTGAAGACAAAGGAGTTTCAGACTTCAAGTAAGTTAGTGATTCATCTGGCCCATCAATTGGGATGCAACAGGTTGACTCAACCAGACGCTACAACCTGCTTATCAGCAGATCATCAGTAAATTGAGTCCTTATATCATGAAATGGGTTCAAGGGATGCTTCTCCTAATAATGTAATGTTTTTTACAATTTCCATTCAACGTGTGCCCTATGACATCACCAGAGGTGAATCTTTACAGATTAACGAATCAGACCATCCAAGATTTTTTGGGCCTTTACAAAATGTGCTATAACTTTTGATTCAGAGATCCAAATTAAACAAAACAAAAATCCTATAAAAGCCAATGGTCTACTCTATTATAATGTTTGCTCACCATGCATTGTGCTCTGTTCTCTAAAAAGAAAAGTTCAAAGTTTGTTGCGTTTTTATTGGGACACCCTGTACACACAAATAAGAGATCTGTCAATCTTTTTCTACACTTTCACTTCTTATTGGATGCAAAGTATTGTACTTTTTCATTTTATGTACTACAGTTTTCAGCTAAATTTTGTTTTATGATAAACTAGTCATATTAAAGATTTCTATGATTTGTGATGCAGTTCATCAAATGGGGACTTTGTGGCTATGTTCTTTTCAAGTTATAAATAACAACATACAGAGAAAACAAATTAAAATATCAGAACAATTCAGATTCCTTTTCCCCTGTTGAATCATAATGCCTTAACCAATCTTTGCAAAAATTCTGAACCAAAATGTTTTTACCCTCCAGTATCTTCTATTTTAATACTCTGCAAGTTGGCTATTAATAAAAAACTTTATGCCTCTATCAGGGTTGAAAAGAGCTCAAAACAGGCTGAAAATGAAAGAAAAAGCTTAAACGCTGAACTCTCAGACCCCTGCTCTAGATAGAAGGATAACAATATGTTTGGAAGTTGATGTCCTAGCTACTGTATATGCGCAACTTTGCAAGAATAAGATAGGAACATTATGAAAACAATGAAAATGGGAACCCCCATGCACAATGGAGGCCCATATACATTCAACAAAGCCCCCATTTGATTGTGGGGTACTTAACTTTGGTTTGGACAAGTACATGCGGCTCAGACCTTAAAACCCATACACATCTATAAGGATGTGTTTTTCTAAGAAAGTGTATGCATGCATGCTTAGGAAGGGTTTTTTTGTGTGTGAAAACCCAATCCTTTTGAGCAGCACGATCCTATATACCAGGCCTGCTATATACCTTTACTATGCGTACCTGAACACAGCACAACTGCATGAGACGCAGCGCGCGTAGTACACGTGACACGCGCATCAACATCTATGACATGCGAGTAAGTGGGATTATGTTTACTTGTGGATGAAGAAAAGTCTCATAATTCCCGCCTATATATTTAGTGTTGATCAAAGTATATGTGTGGTGCTCTGGCAAAATGAGCGGAAAGTCACGATTGAAGATTTTGAATAAATGGCTGCTAAAGTAAAAATATGGTGAAAAGATCAAATACCGTTTTTTGACATAAAACGTATCAATGCATAAGTGTTAATCTATACCACGTGTTTTGAAGGTCAAATATGCCGGGAAGTGCAATTATTCACGGGTAATTGATCGCGTTTTGCTATCATACACTATAGTAATCAGTAACTTTAAAATAGATTTGCGACAATTTTTTACTGCCAGATTTTGAGTGGACTGCCTTGTGTTTCGATCTGTAAATGAAAATTGTAGAAAGAAAGTATGACATATTATATATCATTCAAAAGCTGAGATTATAGAGAATTAAAATATGCCATAAACTCAATTTTGAAAATCGCGACTTTCCGCTCATTTTGCCAGAGCACCACTCATATGTTATACCCACCGATCCCACTTCTGATAAGTTACAAGAAATTTACCTGAAATGGTGTGTCACTACAATGGATATCCCAACAGAAACCCCCTGGAGGTCCATATCCATTATACAAAGCCCCATAGAAAAGATCAGCATCTCCTCCCAGGCTTGAGCTCGTATGCCAGACTTCTTCCATCTGTGTTTTACTTAGCCGATTCTTTTTATCATCGTAGTCCAGACGACCAAAGAAAAAACCATCAAAGTGCATCTTTGGAGACAAAATAAAAGACAATTTGCTATCAAACATACATAAAGAATGCCAATCACTAAAGTACCGAAAGCACAGGTATAAATTCCCCTAGAAAGGTTTTGTAAATGTTTACCAGCCTATAGAAAATAAGTAGTTCCAAACTGATTATAGGGCGCAGGGTTAGTTACATCATTGACAAACATATTCCTGTGTGTCACACAGCACTGACCAGTGACCAATATAGATGACTATCATATTATAAAATCACAATTTGTCCGTATTTATGAATTATTTTCAAATTGGCTGTCAGACATATCATTGAAAATGACTATCATATTATAAAATCAAATTTTTCCTGATTTTAGTCTAATTATTTGTAAATTTGCATACTAGGCATCCAGTATCCACCAAAAGTAACACCAGGCACAATTTTCACAAAAATCTGAAATGTATTTGGGTCAATGCTGTGGATATTTGGAACATTGATAAATCACTATTTTACAATTAATCCACTGTAAAGCTCACATAAGTAAATATACTCAGCACACGCAACATTTGTTAATTATTAATGTTTACATGCACATTTTGTTACTATGTAAACCAAAAGGTACCTGAATTTTGAAACATATGTGTACAAAACCTTTAATTAAGGCCATTTTTAAAAAATTGTTTGTCTCAAAGCTCTCCTACTCTGAAAAACTAATGGGAAATGCGGTTTTATTTTTAATCTTTTTTTTTTTTAGATTTTTTTTTCGTGCGTGACAGAAGTCATGAGTACTATTCTAAATAGAAAAGAGTTCCATATACTCCCTCATGCATGTCAGATACAAAGTTAATGGTTAAGATTGGCCTTTTTTAAAAACAAAAACAGAATAAAAAACTAATTTAATTAAATTTTGTATTTACAAGTAGATATAAAAGGAGTTCATATGGAATTTTTGCCAATTATGAAGAACATTTTTCAAAAAAAAAATTAAAAATGGCCAAAAAAAATAGTTTTTTCGACTTTTTGAAAAACTAACGCGCACACTAAAACTAATGCGCACGGGAGCTTTGAGACAGACAATTAATTTTATTTAGCCTAATAGGTAAATATTATACATCCATATATAGGCACACCTAAACAAATAAGAAACAGATAACTGGTACAGTTGTAAAATTTTAATACTTCAATTATAAAAATCTTGAAATTTTGGACTCTTGTAGGTAAATCAATAGATTGATCGAGGCCCATCAATAGATCAAAGTATTGTGGTTAATTTTGTGTAGAGTTTTAATTGGTACATTAACGGCAAGACTTACAATTTGACCAATTTGACTCAAATGACTTTGCTCAACATTATAAGACTCAACTTGAGTCATCTGCTCCAAAAACTCTACTTGACTCAAGAGTTAAGATTTCAACTCAAGTTTCCAATGACTTGCCCTGAGGCTCAAATCTGCAGCCTTGATTACATGATTATCATACATTAATCTGGCTAGTGTTCCCATTACACTCATGCATATACAAATATTAACCCTAGTCTTCCTGAACCTTTTTTGTAACACATCTTCCTGAGGGGGCCTATGATTTGAAAATTGGGACCCCCAAAGTTATATTGTTTGGTACTATAGTATAGGGTAGGGTCTCCTCTTTCCATTGATACCAAGATCATGAAAATCGGTTGAGACGTTACGTAATTATGACGTACAAAGTATTTCCGTACCGAATAAAAAAAATTGACTTTGGGCAAAATTGGCCACTTTAAAAAAACAAATCGTTATAAAAGTTCTAAATGTCCGATTTTCGTCGGGTTTTTTGCTAATAAATGAAGGAATTGACAATTCTAACATGTCCTTTCTGTAAGTTTCAAGTCCATATCATGCAGACATTTTTCAAAATGGCGACTTGAAATTTTTCGAGGTGGCAACCCCCCCTACCCTCGGACTTTGACGGCCTACCATAACCCCACCTTTAGTGGTACCCCCGTTTTTTTTTCATCAAAATGACCGCAAAGGAAGTAAAAACAATTACCTAAATGCTCAGGGTCGCTTTATTTTACAATTTGGTGCAATCGGCGATCATCAATTAGGGGGTGGGGGTGGTAACCACCCCCTTAGGAAGACGAGGGTTAAAATAACGCATAGAAATTCAAATTTCATAGAAATAAATCAATTCATTAATAGGAGCATCAAAACACTGAAGAGTTTAAGTTTTTCGCAAATTACAATAATTCTTTACGATATTTAAAAAAATGCCCCTTTGGGTAAGAATGAAAATCCTTTTCAATCTTTAATGTTTCTCATTACATGCTCATTATCTTTATATGAGACATCAAAATTTAACATCCTCCTTTCCCTGGCCTAACCTCATTATAAAATAAGCAAACATGAATTTTATGTATGCAAATAACGAGCCAATTTGAAGAAAGCCTTGCAGCTAAAGATGAGAACACTTCAGATTCATGCCTAGTCATCACCTGAGACCAGACCAGGATTTTTTTATTGACAATACATAGTATGAATCAATTTTAAAGGTACATGGTCCGATTTTCCAAAAGTAAGTTTACACTTTCATATGAAAGAATCATCGCTTAAGATACTTCAATTTCAAATTTCAGTTAAATCGGAACAACCATTTTAATTTTACGAGCAATTTTTTATTTTCCATTTGTCTATACTTTACTGTGTAATTAATATTATGGTTACCATAATATCAATAAATTAATGCATATTTTCACTTATCTTCGAAACGCAACATGTTTTAGCCGTAAAATTTCACATGGGTAATGAGAAATTTTAGGAATATTTTGGTACCAAAATCTCAGAAAGTTTGAAAAAAATGCTTACCCAATCGGACAGGGCTCCTTTAAAAGCATCAAGACAAATACCATGATAGGTTATATTTGCTCTGAGACCGACCCGAACTGGATAAAATCTGCATTTTAAAGAATTTGACTGCTATGAATGAAGCGACGAAGAAGGTAAGACAGCATTGATCGAGTTTTAGATGTAATAGTTGATTCAAATATGTGGTTGTCTAGCCCGTATGAGCCGTAAATGCCAGAAACTTAACTTTGCGCTACACATGAAAATACATGTCAAGGTCATAATTTGCCAACATTGATTTTTTCGACAGATTCACAATAATTGTGCTTACTATGAAATACCAATAACGTTGGGACCGTGTACACGTGTAAACGTTTACACGGACGGAACGCGTGTAAACGTTTACAAACTCTATCAAACGTTTAACCGTGAGTGTTTTAAGCTTGCCTTTCTGTCCAGTTTTTACTAGAATTTTAACAAATAACCATCTCTCTATTGTGTCCTCTGTTGTATTTTCATGATTAATCATGCATCGCATCATCAAGACATCGAGAAAGCTAGCATTTTTTAGCTAACCAAAGTCGCCGATCACCGATGTACGATTATTATTTGGCTATCCAGGGACGTGCCTGGGAATTCCCTGAACGCTGTAGTGGTGCCGCTAAATAAAAAATCGGGATTTTCATAACGTGATACTTCAACTACAATGGCGACATCCTTGGCTGCTGCCGGCATGCCGTGTGCATGAAAACATGAAGTTGATTGAACGTTTAAAAGCTTGTTACATTTATAAGTAACTATGTTTTCACTTGTCTTTGTGTTTAAACGTCAGTTGTGTAAATAAAAATACACCTTGCATCTAATTTAGTAATGAAATGTTGCATTTTATGAAGGATGCAAAATTCTGCAACTTGGACTACGTACGTACATACATGGAATTTGGATTGCTTTTACAGTCGCAAATTTGTGACGTTATTTGCGTGTACACGGTTACACGCCCGAATAAAAAACCGTGTACACGGATTTGTTAATAACCGTGAACTCCCAACGTTAAATACCAACAAAGTTTCATTTCAAGAAAATGATAGGAAATGTGAATTAACAGAAAATATAGGCTTACTGATCTTTGAACGCGTTTATCTCAGTTATACGTTTTACTCCCTGACAACACTTGACGGACCATAACTTGACTTCTGGAAATCGTGTGAAGTTCATTAAGGTGTCATTTTAATCCTTAAAGCATGTTCTGTGCAAATAATTCAAAAAGTGAAAATGACAAGAGGTGGCATTTACAGCTGGTTTGGGATGGACAGTCACATATGATATGGAAATGGAGTATAATATTCTCATTTCATTTGTCTATACATGGTTCCATCTCTTTATTCATATGAGTAATTTTCTATAATTTCTATTCTAATAATGAGTACTCAACTTAAATATGATGTTAGAGAGTGATTATTTTCTCTATTTTTGTTGATAAAATAAGTTGTTGAATTGTCCATAGATGAATTTTAAAAGTTTGGTCGGTTGGTCAGGTTTTTTTTTATATATACAGTAATTATATACAAGTATTATTTAATTTAATGCTCAAATATGCAATTTAAGCTAATTTTGATGTCCAAATGAATCATCAAACAGTATAAAAACCACTAAAAAAGGTTAACACATACTCTTTACATCTTCAAAATGCAGAATTTTCATGAAGAAAAAAACCCCTTTTTTCAAGAATTTTCAAAATTAGAGTCGGTAATCTTCTGTACTATAAATAGAAAAAAACATTTTTTTTCCTGATTTCCAAAAATATGGTCATTTGGGTGAGAACAATCAAAAAATATTTTTGGCCTTATGTAGGTACCTCATCGGTAAATAAATTGTGTAGCGTCGTCTGCTAGGTTGAGAATGCCTGTTGGCAGGCAGAAAGTGACCCTTGTTGCCTAAAATTAATTTCAGAATATGTAGAAAATAATATTTTTCTCAAAATGTTACAGTTTATCATGCTAATTAGACTGTTATTAAATCATTCATGATGTAATGATTTTGTTTGTATCATTTTGAAGAAATCTTATGACTTTTGGAGAACACAGGGTTTCTTGTCACTTACACTATTTTCCCCATGGACATTGGCATGGGCGCACTCAAAATGACGCGTGACTTTGATGCCCCGTATCTCAAAAACTTTGCCTTGACCATATATTTTTGTCCATTTTATAGAAGAGATATGTCCATTATCTTTCAATCGAGACCAACCACAAGGTAACCAGTCGCTTTTAAGTCAAGAAAATGGCGTTTATTGACAGTTCACTTTGCATGTAAAGTCAATGGGGACGTATTTACCGATGTGTATCCTGTACAACATGGGTAAGAACTTGCTCATGAATGGAAATCTGAATGCTTTACAAACTACTGATTTTTATGTGATGTCCGTTGTAACAAGTCATAGCAGGTCATTGGTACATGAACTTATTATAAAATGACATCATTTTTTCCTGATCAATGTTTAGATTAAAGAAAAAAATGAAATTATAAAAGCACCAAGAAATAAAAATGATGACAAAGAATAATGACATGGTATTTCACTGAAAATTATGAAAGATGAAATCTTACATTATACATCTTTGCCCACATATATAGCTTGTGCACAGATGTACAGTAATTAGAACTTACGTTCTACATATGGTTGAAAACATTTGTCTATTTCTGAATTTTGCAACAATTACCTGTGCAAATAGTGAAGCTTGTTCTCTGGAATGACCAAATGGATCAATATGCCAGGCAACAAGGGGTCGACCGCATTCCCCGAAGTTGTCTTCGATGAACTTTAACCCCAGTGACATCTGATCAATGATAGCATTATAATGGGTTGAAGCTTCGTCATTCATACACCAACCACCATTGATGAATGTCAACCGTCCTGAAATGAAGAAAGTCTACGAAGTTTCATCTCAGTACATTGAGAAACAATAAAAATGGGGCATAAGATTATATTATCCAAATATTGACTGCTTTGAAGGGGCATGGTTTAAGTTAATTTCCCGTGGTAATCTCAAAACAATGAATATGCCCGAAGCGAAGCTGAGGGCATATGAGATCACCAAGGGGAAATAATTTTAACCTTAGCAATCAATATTTGTTTTATATACCAAATATATAGATTTTTGCATTTGCACTTACATATAATCCATGTCTATGCACGTGTGCTTACAGTTGGGTGCGTATAGCTTCAGTCACACATCACAAAACATATTGAGCGAGCCTAGTGAAAAACATGCCCTGGGCCTAGTTAAATCCAAGCCCTCACTTTAAACCAATCAGGAGGACAGGAATCTATATATGAGGTATATAATAACTAGTGGGTCAGATTTAAAGGCTTTAAAAAACATCCATTACACACATTAATTCTTAACACTCATCCTACAAAAGTTTTTATGTTTTACCTTGGCAGTGGGGGTATCCTAAGTTATACTCTGACGATTTTAAATACAGATAACTTTTATCAGCTAATTTTGTAACCATGTATACGTACACAAACAAGTATGTTCTCCATTCAAATTAAGTGTCAATAGTACAAACATGACTCATGTGACATTGCAGTAATGTCATAAATCATGGAAGATTAGTAAAAATTAGTGCAAAAATCATTGAAAATTGAATTTTTAACCTAAGTACAATAATTGTCCAAACAACAACAAGTTACTAAAGTACCACCAAAAAGTAACGCGACATAGTTTGGTACTTGACTAAACTATAAATGGTAATTCGGATGTACAAAAACATGATACAGTAAGAAAGCTGATTTATTTTCCAAGTTTTGATACCAAGTTTGCCATATTTCAATCAATATGTCAGACAGACCACCCTTTCAAAAATTTCCTTCTGATTTTAAAATGTTGCAATTTAAGACAATGCGATGTTCACAGATGACCAACCTTCTTTTTCAACTTTTTATTTCTTTTACTAATCATGTTTTTATGCATGTTTATTGTCAGCTATTCAATATTTTGTATGTCCACCTCTTTTATTTACAACGGCCATGCAACGCCTCTGCATACTGTGGATCAGACGCCTTATGCGGTTCTGGTCAATGGCGGCCCACTCTCTCAGAAGAATGCGTCTCAGTCCATTCAGTATTGTTGTTGGTCTGAGTTTCCTGTTAACTCTGTTCTTAAGATGATACAACATATGCTCCTCATGGTAAAATAATCTTTTCAAAAATCCCGCCATAAATGGCCTTGTACCCATGCCACTTATTACAAAGATGAATGCGATTGCTGCAACTTTTGAATCACATGTTTTCGTTCTTTGGAATGCAGCTATGCCGCTATTATTGGCTGGATTGGGGTCAATGAGGCATCTACATGCAGGGGAATAAATCATTTTCCTTACTGTGTCTCGTTTTTGTACTTGGGTTAAACCAATTTAAGTAAAAATGTGTACCAAACTATGTCGCGTTACTTTTTGGTGGTACTTTATTAACACAAAGCTACAGCACATTCCCATAATTAAAATTTTGCATTATTTTTGCATATATTTTTAATGGAAAGTAACAACCACTTCCCCTTACCTAGCTAGTTTGATGGCTAACCCTATGCAGGGTTAGTTGTACAAAGGTAGTTTATTTAATTAAAATGACCATAATAGATAAGTTAATGATTACCTAGACCAATAAGGAGGTGTGAAGTAAGATGTTTGAGTGCTACTTGATGGGACAAGGGTTGAACAAAAAAGTGATCCTTCCTTCAAAAATTCAGCTCATGATTAAAGGAGCATGGTCCGATTGCTTAACTTTTTTTCAAAGTTTTTCTGATTTTGGTACCAAACTATTAAACATATGTTTCACATATTCCATGTGAAATTTCACAGCTGAAGCATGTTTAGTTCTGGAGATATTGATTAGTAAAAATGTGTCTAATTATGGTAACCATAATCAACGTATACAGCAAAGTATAGACCATATCGATAATTGACATAATCCGCCAAGTATGATAAACACACTACTTGCTCTCGCTCTGAGTTCCGTTCCCCGTCCGATTCTGTGGATTTACCCCATCAACGGCGGGAGTAGGTCAATTATTGATATGGTCTATAGGAAGCTACGGAGTACATAATGACTAATAAAATCAAAACGGTTGGGCCGATTTAACTGAAATTTGAAATTTAGACCTCTTGAGTGGTGATCTGTCATATGAAACCAAAATCCAAATGTTGAAAAATCAGACCACACTCCTTTAACACAGCAATAAACTATACATTTGATATCTTACCCTTGTTGACAAGTTCCTTCACTGTACTCTGCATGGCTGGAGTCTGTTCATTCCACCATCTCGCAAAGAATGCAATCTCCACATAGATGAACCTCTTGCTTGGATCATCCACCAACTCTGGGATAACTGAATCCAGGATGTACTGCACACCAGCATGCTGGATGTCATTTCTGCCTGCAATTGAAATGGATGGTTAAATGAGTATAGCTCAGTTTAGATTTACTGAATGCAATCTCCACATAGATGAACCTCTTGCTTGCATCATCCACCAACTCTGGGATAACTGAATCCAGGATGTACTGCACACCGGCATGCTGGATGTCATTTCTGCCTGCAATTGAAATGGAAGTTTTGATGAGTATAGCTCAGTTTAGATTTACTGAATGCAATCTCCGCATAAATGAATCGCTTGCTTGCATCATCCACCAACTCTGGGATAACTGAATCCAGGATGTACTGCACACCAGCATGCTGGATGTCATTTCTGCCTGCAATTGAAATACAAGTTTTGATGAGTAGGGGGCAATCTACACGGTAGTGCAAATCCAGATGAATGCGCATCTCCGTAAACCGCTTTGCAGTCTACTGTGGCTAAACGGGCGTCAGATTCGAATCTGATGTACAGCACTCTGAGTACATGCATACGTACGTGTAAGTGTATCTATGGAGATGCGGATCTCAGATCTGGATCTCTGAGATGATGCGCATGCATCTGGATCTGCGCTCCGTGTAGATTGCCCCTATGGCTCAGTTAATGACTGTATTCACTATGTGCTGGGAGAGGAGTTACTTATTTTGATTTAGGTTGAGAAGTGCCGCTGGGAAAATGGAAGAGCGACCAATTCAGTTCATTTCAATCTGTATTCCCATAAAAATTTCAAAAAAAAAAAAAATTCAAAAAAAAAAAAAAAAGGGATCCAACTATGCAGCAAGCAAATTTTTGAATTAAATTTATGCAAAAATCATAAGTTTCTGCAAAATTTTATATCTTTCAGTATGATTTTGAAAATTAAACCCATCAAAATACCAAACCCCTCCAAAAAAATGATGTACCCCAGCATGATTTTGCTAACCATGTTTGTAGCACGTCTACTTAACCACCTTAATATATAAAATGACAAAATATGTTCATCATGGCCCTATCCCTTAAATTCCTGAGCGCAGGGTGGGGGCACTCAAGTATAATGCTGCATGCATAGCATGACCAAGAAAAAGGTGAATTAGGGTTGTTTTTGAGGACAGAAGGGTGAATCAGGTGACACCGTTTAGGGTATCAAAAGCAGCCATTTTTTCAAACCCTAGCGTTAAAACGGTAATGGTAAATTCTTGATTTAGGGGTTGTGAATGGGGGGAATAGGGTATATTTTAGCTTCAGAAACAATCACCCTTTAGGTTGTGTTTTGAAAAACTGTGGTCACAATACGCCTGCAACATTATACTTGAGTGGCCCCCGGGCTTAAATTGCACCCCTTACCTCCATAAAAGTACTGATCCACAGTTTTCAACCATCCAACATCATCATGGGTGTGTGGTACAAGGTGGACATTGGTGTGGCCTGGTATTACCTCAGGACAGGACTGCAAAGGGGAAATACAAAAAAATGACTTTTTTTTATGATAATCACAGTGAACAGTTGGATAGGAAATCTCTATTACACTGAAGTCAATACGTCGATTTTGGGTTTACCGGAAATCAATCTTTACTGAAATTTTAGCCCAAACACAGTTTTGCTAATGGGTGGTTCTTCGCTAAGTGTCTATTTTGGTGTCCCGCTACTTTAACTCGCAATAAATTTAAAAAAATACAATTCTGAAATATTTATTTTG